>JAHDVE020007333.1:0-170091 GCA_022606495.2 Halesus radiatus | reverse complement strand
CCATACGCAAATCGCATCTATGCATAGCAGCCCTCCGCCTTTGTTTCTACCTACACACAAAACGCATAACTTTCATTGGGTTCGCCCACTGACGTCAGAATGAGTAGACTTG
Organism: Halesus radiatus; assembly: GCA_022606495.2. Taxonomy (NCBI): domain Eukaryota; kingdom Metazoa; phylum Arthropoda; class Insecta; order Trichoptera; family Limnephilidae; genus Halesus; species Halesus radiatus. Next base: position 169,979 of record JAHDVE020007333.1, on the reverse strand, counting down.
ACCTAACGTACTATTTCGATGACTGGAGGCAAAGGTTATCTGACACACATTTTGACAGCAGTTTAGTTCACTGCCGTCCACGTCTGTGTTGCGTGATATTGACAGCGGTAAGCAAATTGTAATACATTTATAAAAGGCTCAAATAAATTCTCTAACAATTTTTTTTTGGGTTTTCGTAAACAAGCCAAGCCTTTTTACTTATTTTACTTAAATTGTCGTCACGCCTAGCATTCCCCCCTTATTTTGGTTTTTTTCCCTTTTTGTGTTAGGGCATCTCTATGTATTTTTTTTCTGTGGCTCCGCCGCTTTGATGGTCGTGCAGTTTGGTTGTAGTTCGGTGACAATCGGCACCCTTCTTAAGATTAAACTAAATGATTATATATACTCGTATATGTTATTATATTTGTGATCAGTTGACGTTACCCACCACTTTCCCACCCCGGTATAAGTAACTTATGGTTACTCCTTCGGGGTGCACGTCAAGGACTCAATTTTTTTGTTATTAAACGAAGCTATAATTTTTAAAGGACTCTAAACCCTCAAGTGTCCCTGCACAGCTTTCGCATAGAAGGAAGTTAGTCACAAACGCACATAAAATCGGTTAGTACGACGACAAAATATAGCCCTTAGGGGCTCCTGTCGATAACCGGAGTAATCCAAGATGGAATGGGGGAGTGTACCAAAAAACCTATAAATAAATAAACAAGAAACACAACGAAACACATTATATTCAAAACAAACCATAGCCACGAAACCAGGGCAGTCCCCCCAGAGCAGTGCAAAGCGACTTCCTGCTTTCGACACTCTTCCCAGTGAAGCATTGCACCAGTCACCGGGAGTATCCTTTAAGAGGAGTGTATCTAGGAGGTGGGGTGAGAATCACCTGAAGACCCTAGGGATATAGAGGGAATCCAAATGGCCGGGAGCGTTCCGCTAGGTTGAGGAGACGGGGAGAACAGTAGCCGGCAATGCGTGCCTATTTGGGAAGTGCACAAGGGTCCGACCGGTGTCCGTTCCGACACAAATGATAGGCATCAAAAACAAAAATAATAGGAGAGAATAGCAGGAACAGGAGTTACTTTCCAATCCCTCAAAGGTGGAGGTGGACAATACAGAACGAGATCAGTTCAGTTCCGCCAAACTAGCGGTAACCCGTTTATGAGTACAGCCCTTCAGATGAAACCAAGAAATTTAACCAAAAAGAATTAAAAAAAACATCTCTAAACTAATATAAAAAAAAGATAAAAGCAAAAGTAACCAGACATTCGATTAGTTGTCATCAGCAACTAAAGAAGAAAAAACTATATGTAAAGAAAATCAAAACGGAAAAAAAAGTTTGATTTAATCACATTGATCAAATAGCAACAAGGATAGCACTTCACCATAGATCCTTAGAAAATAATAAAAATAAAACAATTTTAACAAAACACATCTCTACACTGAAAAAAAAAGCAGAACATACGTACAGACAAGTTGTCATTAGCAACTAGAGGACAGGATATGTAAAAAAATATACATAAAACGGGGATATATAAGAAAAATAAAATGAAGAACAATTTAATCGGATCACATACATCAAAGCTAGAATAAAAGAAAAAAAAAGAAAAAAAACGAAAGTATTACAAGCAAAAGCACTAATACATTTTAAAAAATTAAAGATAATAATATAAGCAGGTACACAAGTAAAAATAAAATAGAGATAATCGCCAATGCATCACAATATCTAAAACCATAAGACATGGACAGGTAATAGTCATAGGCAATATTGGAGCAGTAGTGAGGAGTGAAACACAGAAGATACAGGAGCAATACGTTCGGCACCTGAAACAAAGATGAGCTTAGTCTAGTCAGCGACTCTAAGAACAGGCCATCTCTCCAACCAAATCTTAACAAACTTTCTCAGACACTCGAAATTCTCCTTGTTCGACACTAGGTCGACATTCCATGCCGGTCTAGTTATTCCACACAGACCATCAAGCATTCCCTCTCTTGCATCCTTCATCAACTCACAGTGCTACAGAATGTGCTCGGCAGTATATATATTTGTGATCATTAAAAAATTGCCTGAACTACTTCTTTTAGGTGCTAATCTGTTAATTCCCTTCATTCCAGCCTCGCCTACAGCGCAGTATTCGGCCTCGGCCTGGTGGGAAATGGCTTCGTGGTAGCCGTGGTGGTCAGGTCACCGCGGATGAGGTCCCCCACCAACCTCTTCATAGTCAACTTGGCCTGCGCTGACCTCCTGGTCAACGTGCTGTGCCTGCCGTTCACCTTCATCGCGAATCTTATACCAGGTAAGAATTTGTTATTTTTTCGTAAACGATTAAACACCGATCGCCATTAACCAGGTAATCAACGCTGTAGCCGCTCACATTTAAGAGAACATCCAAAAATCTTAAAAAAGTGAAGATACGTTACTGAAATGACGCGCGCGTTTCACTGAACTGAGTCCAGTGGACACACTTTAGACGTACTGCGTTTAGTTTCGCACACACATTTGTTCGTCAAACAAGCTGTCACGAGCTACCGCAAATATTTATATTATAATATATATTACTTTCAAACATACATTATTATCTCCCTCACAAGCGTTTCAAGAACGTGCCACATTTTTTGTTCGATTAGTATTAATAAAACGCGTCTTGTATTTTTATAATGTCATTGCCAAAAACGGGGGAGTTTGCCCTAGATTCACATTAGAATTAATTCTGTTAGAAAAACTGGGGATGTAAGTTTTTTTATATTTTAGATTAATGAAAGCTGACCCTGACCATTCCCATTCTGACAGTAAAGCAATTTTCGTAAGCGGTATGGATAATTTATGTTTATAATTTCTTCAAACGATTGGTATTCACTTTGTGGCGTCATTATTAATAAATTAATTAAAAATTACTTTGTATTCACTACTTTATTAATATATAAATATCTATAGTCATTTTTAATTCATTTAATAACTTATTTTTATTTTTCTACGCAATGAATCAGTTAATTCTCGAATTTTCTATTGCAAAAGATTTGATATTTTTATGACAAATTCATCAGAATTAATTCAAATGCACAACTCGGGAACAACACATTTCTAGGTTTACTCTATAATGGTATTCAATTCATATTGTACGAACCTTTTTACAACAGGCCTGCCGATCCACTATACCCAAGCAAAATGGGATGCCATAAAAGTTGAATGCAACGCATATAGACAATAATTGTTTCGGTTACCGAGGTCTCACAGTGCCAGCAAAATGTTTACATAAGGTATAGTTAGTTGTTTATATGCAACAATGATTATTTACTTATTATTTTATTTTTTACTTACCTATTATTATTTGCTTATTAATATTTACATATTTTTATTAACTTAATATTATTTACCTATTTTTATTATTACGTACTTATTACTTATTCATATTTTAATAACATATCTGTATTATTATATACTTATTACTATTTACTGATTATTATTTAGCTATTATTATTTAATTTTTATTATTTATTATTTACTATTTACCTGTTAACATTTAGTTGTTTTTATTCTTGGATAATTATTTACCTGTTATTATTTAATTTTTGTTATTTATTAATTATTATTTACTTGTTAACATTTACTTGTTTTTATTCTTGTATAATTATTTACTGATTATTATTTACTTATTATTATTTACCTATTATTATTTACTCACTACTTCTTGGTAATAAAAATATGGTCACCCAATAATCGTGGCGATAATTGGAACACAGATACTTTACGATAGTTATTTGGGTTACAATGAAATTATTATTCTTGAAATCTATAAATGTACGGCCATACATAAAAATTGACTGTAGATTTTATAGTTGTTTATAGTCTGAATAACTTTGGTGTTATTTAAAAAAAATATATATACCATAATGTATCGTTTCACTAAAATATAAAATCGCTCATCTCAACAGAGGATCGTCCTAATTAGATGAGTGGCTAATGTTTTTTTTTTTTTTTAAGTATAAATAAATGATGCATAAAGTGGCCAACTCTCGATGCAAGCTATTAATTTCCCGAAATGCTTTAATAAAAGTCGCAATCGGTTGGTTAAACACCGAAATGCAAAAAAAAAATTAGTGCGTCAAAAACCTCCATTTAATATTTGATTGCGTTATATAATGACTATAATGGGCGACATTGCATTGCACAATCCATGCATGTACCCCGGAATAAAATAAATTTTATTATTACAGCAAATTCGACCTAAACATTATTTATCCCGCCTTTCCAGTTACGTTTGTGTTTACCTGACGTGAATATGTATTTATTTGTAAGAAACAAACACCTTTTAATTTCCAATTTATTTTTTATAACTTATTGAAGTTTGTAAACCTTCTTGTAATATTGAATGATTGCAGAAGATAATATTAACACATCCCAAAATGAACCATGAAACCGAAAAAACAACAGAAATTAAAAATATTTCAGTCGCATCTGGGAAACTTTGCAATCATCATAAGGATAGCAGCCAATAATATGGGATTTATAAAAATGGAGGATAATATTAACAAGTCTTGAACTTGAAGTAAGATATCGGTGTAAATGGCGTAAATTGAACTGGTTTCATTAGCTTAGTTGGTTAAGCGGTTACCCCGGATAGGTAGAGGTCCTGGATTCGAGTCCCAGATGCGACAGAAATCTTTTTAATTTCTGTTGTTTTTTTCGGTTTCGTGGTTCATTTTGGGATGTGTTAATATTATCTTCTTCAATGACCTTTTAATTTATATATATATACAAAGGTGTTTAACAAAAGGAAAGCCAACAAAGTATCTTGTTATTACGAATAAATTATGAATAATAGCCTAGACTCGCTAGAGCTCATTAACTTTATAAACATTCACATTCCATCAAGACCAACCAGACAAACCGATTTTTTTTATTTGCCCGCATGTAGGACCGATCTAAGAATAAATTCTCCAATTCCCCGTATTTGTGCGCAATATAACGCATAATTTCACAATATCGACATTCTTCACAATACCCTTTCAAAATATCGAATCTCAGTAATACGTACGACCACAAATTGATGCACGAGTATAAAATGTATCGAAAGCATCTCCTGTCCCGATCCTATCTTCCTCTTACTCTCCCCCCTTCCTTTTTATTTTGTTTTTTCTAATAAAACAACTTTAATTAACCACTTTTAGCATAAGAAACTTTGTTGGCTTACCTTTTGTAAAATTTCCTTTTATGTAAATCTGTATTAAAAGCTGTTTGTTTCATACAAATAAATAAATGAATGCTGTGCTAACATTGGTTATATACAGGTGTTTTATTTATAAATCTAATAAGAAAAGAAAAAAATTATGTTGGTACTTCCAACATAATTTTTATACAGTACGCAGAGGTGCGCACTAATCGCGTATTAATTCCATGCCGCAGTTTTTAAAAGCCTACTTTATTATTACGCACCGATCGCGTACGAGTATTCTCGTATATTCTAAGAACATACGCTGTACGTTCAAAAAAATATACTACGATATCATTAAGGATTAATCTTGTCCAAATAGCCCGTACAATAGTCCGTATCTAAAATAGCTTTATGTATCTTAACATAAACTTACCATCTTCTTATGTTGTATATTCAATAATAAATGTCTCATTTTTCATGAATAAAATTGTTTCATTCTTCTAAGTAGAGATTTTGGATGTCATTTTCGAAATAAACTTTATAGCCTTAAGGATTCACACAATGCCATTACAAAAACCTTGTTACTTCTGACTCTGTAGTGTCTGAGAACATTTCGCTGAATGGCTTTATATATTTTTCCAATTACTTTATTTCATCTAAGGTAGAAAGAATACATGAATAGTACGCACAAATCATGTATTCTTTCTTAACTATTAATTTCTTAATACGCTATGGGTTAATACATGCACAGAATTCAGAGCCAAACTCACTCATCTCTTCGGAAAGTCATATCCATGAATAGTTCAGTTGCATACCTAATTAACATAGCGAAGATAGCCGTTAGTACCTACGTAAAGTAATTAACAAAAGAATTTGAAACTTTTCATAGTCCGCGACATTGTAAATAAAAATTAATATTTGTAACTGTAAATAAAATCTCAAATAAAATAATGTTTCAAATAAACACCAAGTCTTCTTTTGCCGATAAACTTCTAATAAATATAATATCAATGACAAATAGGATTTAAACAGTATCTGCAATATCATGCAATGTGCAGTGTTTTCTAATATTGTGTGCGGTGCATGTAAAATCATATCTTCTCAAGTGAAAACTTTGTAATTTAACGTTTTAATCTGGAGTGATGTGCTAGGTAAGTATGTTTCTGCGTCTGTTTGTACATAATGAGATAAACCCTAGTATGTAGTATTTGTACAGAAGCCTGGATCGACATCCGACGGTGACCGACGCGGAGGAGGCGTCACGGTGAAATTTAATAAACTTTATCGATTTTTTAGTTTTAAATCTTAATTGAACTTCACCTACCTGTAAATAAAGGATTATTATTTTTTCCGCACATTAATAGAATATGTACGATATAACATGAACGAATGCAAATGATTTTTGTTATTTTGTTAAGTCTCGGTCCATTTTTTTGGTAACGGTCCACACTGATTTATTTCTGAGATTATGAAGAAAAGAATTCTAATGCCCGGCGTGTCATAATGTAGAAAATAAAATATTCTCGAAAAAAAAAGAAAAATAAACAAGAGACCTAGCGGTACACGTCTGAAACTTAAAAAAGCCGATGGAAAATATTTACCTTTCGGTTATTTCGAGTGGGATAAAAGGTTTCATAGACTCTAGACTTATAGATTAAGGAGACACAGTGCCCTAGAATTAAAACAGTAAAGGTCGTTCCCTAAATCAAGTAGGCGGAGTCTTTAGGATAGAACAATTCCATTTCCGTATGTTCAAGTTCTATTCTAGATCATGTTATATTCCACAAAAGTGTCGCCAACTTCGTTCACCTATACTAATGCAAATCACACCTACGCCCAGCGACGCCCCGCCTTTATAGTCTACACAGTTTTATCGTAGCTCGGCGACAGTCAGCACGCTTCCATACCACATTTTACTTTTTTTTTTCTATTATCCATGATTCATCTGTGGCAGGCGGAAGATCTATCCAGATATTTTAATAAGTATTGTCTTAATTCAAAAAATTAGAGAATGACCACTGTTTCTGAACATTAGTTTATTTTAGAATGAAAATGAACAGATTGATTTTAATCGAGTACTTTTAGAGATGAGATGAGTTTGAGATTCGAGAAATAATCGATCCGCTCGAATGGAAGTCGCAATAATGCTCATCACTAAATCAAAGTGATAAAACGTACTCTCTATTCATATCCGATCAATGGCACGTCACATAAATCCCTTTATATCATCATCAATACCGACAGCCGCTCCCGATCGATGAGAATTCTGGCTACCTTTATATCCAATAAAAACGGCATGATTTGTTTTTAAAATATGTCTCAAAATAACGAAAAAAAAGAATTTTTTCAATTGAAAATTATATCAGGACTTTTTGATTTGAAATGGAACATGTTTCATGAAAATGGCTATATCAACTTTTCTGACACAATACTAATACTTACTCATCAATTTTTCACGAATGGTGTAAAATATCTCTTTTTTAATGGAATTAAATGTACAGGGTCAAATACTTATCATGTTACAAAGATATCTATTGGAATGTATATTATATACAGAGTTTAACAACACACAACCAACAGACTTTAACCATCAATTAAAATGTAGGTATCATTTTGCCTTCCCATGATTTTTTTTTCAATTAGACACAAAAATAAATAGATTCGTGGTAATATAAAATAACCTATATTGTATATAAACGTGTAGTATACCTTACATTATTTTAATTTTAAAAAATTAAATTGCTTATACTTATCATTGCATCTGTATAAAATGAATGTTTACAGGTTTCGCTGAAAATAGCACACTTTGTTTTTATTAGTACCGGGAAGGTTTGAGTAATTTGAATGAAATCTAATATGTAAAACTGTTGCTATAACGTTTTAAAATTAGTATGAAAAACTTTAAACCCGTTATGTTGTATTGAGGTTAGCCCATAAATCTACCAGCCCGGTTAGCCACAGATTACATACTCAAAAGATGGAGGTTTGTTTAGGAAGAATATTTTTAAATTGGAAAACACAAGTAGGTACTTGTGTTGAGATAGTAATAGTCGTCACAGGGAATCACTATCGCTGTCAAATCGATTATGGGAGCCAAACGACAGGCAAGAATTCACAACTTAATAGCTTTATTAAAAAAAAATCCCGATTGAGGCCGGGTAAACATCAACTAGTCTAATGTAAAATCAATGCAGGAGTAATTAAATTTACGTAATACGTAATATATAATAATTTTTAACGGTAAAAAATTAAAGTAGAAATAAAAGAATAATAAAAAATAAAAATAAAAAATAATTCCTTCACATTGCCGTAAGTCGCAATGGATCACTTGATACGCGCTCCGTATCGTCTGTGCGGTGCTGCTGGAACCAGTGGCGATGAGTGATGAAAAATGTATTTTCTGTTTTTAATTTAAAGAAAAACGGACGGCCAAATGTTATTTACGTTTTTACTCAAAACTTGGCAAAAAAAATAACTCTAATATTTACATACGAAGTTAACAACAATAAAATTTTCGTTCCAAAATAATGCTTTTGGAGAAATAATCTTTTCGTGATTCGTTTGTACTAAATCAAGCACTGGTGTTGCAATATAAAAAAAGTATTGCTAGTACGTAAGTTTCCTTTTTTAAATAATACGTGTCGATCACGAAACTTTCTAAATTTGTATTTCAGTTTTCGAATTATTGGAATGAAATACTAACGTAATATTGTTTTTCTCTTTGCATAGATTGATAGAAAAGGGTTTTTGAACCTTTGAACCTTTTGTAATGTACTTTGGTACAACGTTGAAAGTTCTGCATGGACAATCAATGTTACAATATAGGGAGAAAACACGATCAGAATATTAGAAATTCAATAGATTTAAGTTGTACCATCGATCAATTTGTAATTGATCGCCCGGTGCTTTAGTATTTTCTTCCTTGCTTTGTTCAATATTGTATCGCTCAACAAAGCAACTCCTTATGTTTATAAATGAGTGCTGTCAAAAATACGCGCCGTACCTATGTCTGAGAAATCTTAAACGGCACGCAATTCAACTCATGCAGCTTTTATTGAAAAATCCGATATTTTGATAAAAAGCTCATAAAAGATTAACAAGAAAACATATAAGGCAATGTTGAAATTTGATTAAAAGCACAATTTTGGTGTTACCAAAGCAGCTGAGCCTAATTTTCGCTACAACCACATATTTTAATATTTACGAGGTGTGTTCAAAAGAAAAGGTGAATTTTGAATTTCCGCGGGCTGTGTACATTCGATTATCGATTTTTTTTTTGGTATGTTGGTACACATATGTTTATGAGATGTTAGCATTATCAGCCATTTTGGATCACTGGTTTGTTTTTGACAAATGGAAAGGTTAGTCACGTTTTGTTTTTTCTGATCGAAAAACATCGATTTTTTGGATTTTTTGAAGAAATGCTGATAAGGACATAGAAAATAAAGTAAATTTAAAATTTCACTTTAATCGGACTGATGATGCCCCAGAAAACGGCTATCAAGTTCCGACCAAAACTAGAAAATTTCTCCATAGGATTAACAATTATTAACAATTTTTTTCTAAAAACAATTAAATTTTTTTTTTGAAGAAATGCTGATGAGGACATAGAAAATAAAGTGAATCTAAAATTTCACTTCAATCGGACTGATGATGCCTCAGAAAACGAACCTACATAAAAAAATCGAAGAACACCCAAAAACGTGACTAACCTTTCCAGTTGTCAAAAACAAACCACTGATCAAAAATGGCTGATAATGCTAACATATGATAAACATATGTGTACCAACATACCAAAAAAAATCGATAATCGAATGTACACAGCCCGCGAAAATTCAAAATACGCCTTTTCTTTTGAACACACCGCGTATATTTTTGCAATTGTTAATACATGGTGGAATTCCATTATAATGATTAAATAAAATACACTATTATTAACATTCGCTTAGCAATAGGTTTATGTAAAAATTTGCGATTAAAAACTTTAAGAAATGGATTTATTATTTCTACGATGCAAATAAATCTCTTGATGTTTATTCAAAAACTAACAGAATAGTGAGTTTTGGAGTAACGAGCTATTTTTTTTTTCAACTATGTTTTTGTAAATTGTACCATCTTACCAGATAATGTGTTTATATGTATACAAATATTTTATATACCTATCTTAAGTAGTTTATCCAGAATAGCTACTTTTATTCAGAGAAACGGTTTTTTGACATTACCGATCGGAAACGCCGGCTTTCAACGGATATAAATTTTGCGTATGCGATCTGTAATTTCGAGGCACTAAAAGTTAAATATGTAAATGGTTTTCAATAAAAAACTAAAAAGTTCTTCTCATTAAACAAAACATTTATAATTTATTTATTTTTAAATACCAATTTAAGCTGTCGCTCAATTCTGATTTTAACTATAGGTAAATATATTCCTGATCAATAATTGCTTTTTAAATCACGTTTCAATATGCGTTACCAACCTACAAAGTAACATGATGTTTTCAGTAGTTAACTCTCCAACAGTTTCCCCAAACAAAACGGAAACAATGACAGATGTACAATAGATAGCTCTCACAACTGACAGGTCAATAATTATTGTGGAACAATACAAGAGATATTTCCACTTTCCTTCACAAAGGGTCGACATTAAAAATCTCCACAATAAAAATAAAAACTAAATTTTTTACGTCAAACCTATTCCAGGGCATACATATTTTATTCCATTGTGGCCTGGTGTTATGAACGTGATATATGGCTGTCTTTTTCTGGATTCTGGAATCATCTACTGATTCAAGGGTCGTAAATTATACTGTTTTGGTCATTTATATGTCATATGGAACTGTCAAGGTTAGGAAAATGTTTTATTTGTCTGTGGTCCTTGACACACATTTCCTATAATAATAAATAATCATGTTTAAAATGCCGGTCATCTCTTGACATCCTATCGGGTAAATTTGAATATGTACAGCGTCTGGAAAAACGTGGGATAACCTAAATATTACAGGTAATACCACTTAAAAAACCCATGAGAAGGAGGATAAGTGTTAATTTAGTATCTTTACCCCCTCAGACTGTGTTTTTCCCAATTGAAAAATCCATAGAAGGGCGAAAACGATCAGTATAGTATTATTATTATCTTTAATAAATTGTTATAACAGTATTATTTCTTATTTAAGTTCATAAATTTATTTATTTTTTCCATCTTTTTTCCATTAACACCGGAGGTTCTGAGGAAAATGATTTCCCTCGGGGCCTATGTCATCTTTGAGGATACTATGTAGGGGGTCTTTTTGAGGTGAGGAAGAATTGAACATGGGTCTTGAAGACGCACATGTTGTAGAACGGAGGAAATACAGAAGCCGGCAAGTCGTTCCATAGCTGGGCTGTTGAAGAATGAGTCGTATGTTCTCATGTGACAAATGTTAACCGTGTACAAATGTTGGGGCGCGCACTATGGCTATGCACCGTTGTCGAAGGGATCAATTGACGTTACTTCCCCATTTATTAAATAATTAAAAATGTCCTTTATTTACACCACTTTAATAAAAATAAATAAATATGTATCCACAAATAACTGATGTTAGTAAACAGTGGAGAAAAATATTGTTTTTAAATAATAATACCGCAAATTTAATAATTAAAAAACTAGAAAAATAGTATTCAACCAGCTTTTTATACTAATAATTAAATAACAATTGTATTTTAAATAACAAAGATAAAGGTAATATTTTAAATAAGTCGGGGGTATATAAATTGATTTGTAATGATTGCAATTATTTTTACATAGGAAAGACTTTTAGAAATTTCAGTATTAGAGTTAAGGAGCACTTAAGGTGTTTAAATAATAACAACTATTCTGAATTTGCAAATCGTGTTTTAGAAACCAGTCATTCGTTCGATATAAATAAAGGTTTAAAATTTTTACATACAAATACAACCGGTTTACAATTAGATAAATTTGAAATTTTATAAATAAGAAAAATTATTAATGGGAATTAAATTTAATAAATAATCAAATATTTTTTTTAAATAGCTATCTCTTAAATGTATTTTCTTATTAATATTAATAATAACAATAATTTCTTTTTTGAAATTTATAATATAAACTTGTCATTCAATGTTTGATAATTATTTTTTATTAGCGTTTTTGATTAATCACTTACCTACTTTAATTAATTTTTGTTAACTAACTAATTAACTAACTAACCATCACGCCGTTTCCCCGCAGGGGTAGGCAGAGAGGACGGACCGCCAAACAATTCGATCTTGGCATACACTTCTTGCTTCATTCACATTCATACATCGTCTCATACATTCTCTTCTATTATTTCGACTTCTGACATGGCCCGACTCAAGTATTTGATTCACTTGATCGTGCCATGTCTTCCTCGGACGTCCCCGGCTTCTTTTTCCATTCACATTCGCGTCATACATTCTTCTTACACTCCTTTCTTCGTTCATTCGCCCCACATGCCCAAACTATCTAAGCGTACCTTTCTTAATCTTACTCATTACGCTTATAATTTTTTTTTTAATGTTTTTAATTTGTATATTCTTAAATTGTTGTTCTAATTTTTATCATTTGTCTGTACTAGAATTTATTTTTAAGTATTCATATATTCCTGAGGATGACAGCATCGCTGTCGAAACATGTAAAGATATTTACTCATTTTTATAAAAGTGGTGTAAAAAAAGAATATTTTTTATTATTTAATTAATAATGACGCCACAAAGTTACCATTCGTTTGAAGAAATTTTATTATCATTTATTTTATAAAACGGAATATTTATATTAAAATTCTACTATGTAATTATTACGTGTGACTGCTCTTTCGCCTTCCGACACTATTATCAAACAGTTTGGTAATGCCTTCGTAATTATAAAAAACTTTAAATCAAAATGGAGTTTTCCAAATAAAACTTGAACACAACAAATAAGTACATATTATAAGGTTGTATATTTATAATTAATTAACAAATGATTAATGTCGGTAATTCATTGTCCGAAGATGTTTTCAGTATTTTAATCACTTTAATATATAATATTTACTCTACGACAATGAATAAATTCTTTGTTTAATTTTAATTAATTGTTCAGCGTCTGTTAAAATAGTGCGACCGTTCATTAAAAACTAAAATAAAAAATAAATAAAAAAAAACAAATTGGGTAGATTCCAAATTTTATTTTTTTATTATTTATTTACAGTCAATTACAAGCATTGGGTTCCCACCCAGGCGTAATGAGTTGAATTCCTCTGCTGAATCACTCCTCCACCCGACATAAGCAACACTTACGGTATATTTATGGTAGAGAACATTAAATTTGATAGTTTGTGTAACCCAGCAGTATGAAATAGGACATATCGCCTAGTGGTTTTAATAGGTATGTGAACATTTATTTCATTAAGTAGATCAGGACACCTAACAGCGTTCATGGTTTTAATAGGTATGTGAACATTTATTTCATTAAGTAGATCAGGACACTTACTAACAGCGTTCATGATATTATATAAAAAAAGATTACGTCAAAGAATACACGTCTCGAGGACAAACTTGTTAGTTTTGTTTCAGTTAAAAAAATATATATATATATATACATAATTTAACAACTCTACAGGTATTCTCATTTTATAGTTAAGTTTATCTTAAAAAAATATTTTGCATTCTTTACAATGACAACGAATGATTATTGTAATATGGATGTCATGTGTGGAATTATATTCCAAAATTTTTTTTTTAAATGAATACCGCACAAGAGTCTCAACTGCTTCCAACCGTCTGGAGCCAGTGAGACTATGGCATCCCCAATTGGGAAATGTTGTGAGGCTCAAGGTATTGGGAAGGTGGGGAAATACCTGGCTATTCAGATCTGGTCACCAAACACGGCTAAAAGACATTTCAAGCAACGTTTCAATTCTTTCACCAGGGCGATACTGAGAGTATCTTCCATTCTGGAACGTGCGCAAATATACTATATATTATTTTTGATTAATTAATTGTGAAACAGCACAAATTAATTCAATAAAATTTACTTGCGCACGCCGGCATTTGAACCGGCCATCTTCGGATTCGTAGTCGAGAGCCCCTCGACCAGAGTCGACTCGTGTACGGTATAATAATGTGATTGTGAGAATATTCTGGTTGATCTTATTACGAATCTTAGTAGTTTCATCCAGTCGCTAGTAATTTTATTAATATGATATACAAATAATAGATCTTCAACAAATAAAACCCATATTAAATAACGATCCTAAATTTTCGCGAAAATCAGTTTATTTGTGGTTAACTATAATTAGCTACAGTTATTATTTATTATTTCAGTTATGACTTATGACTTTCGCCCCTACGAAAAATAAGTTGTTTCAAAAACTGACGACAGTTGATGCACAAATACATTGTGATTAAAAAAAATTCTTTTACAAATCTTTCACTAGGGACTGCTAAATAAACCTTTCAAAAAAATCTGATCTTTAGACATGTATAAAAACATATTTAAAAAAATACATGAAAGAACATAATAAATCGTCATGTAATGCCTGGACCCGTCCTCGGAAATAGAATCACTTTAATTATTTTTCTTCGGAATTGTTGAAAGTTAGGCTGGAAAAGTTCGAGGCACCTTGTACCACACTGAAACTGCCCGAATTCGCAATACAGGCAAATACGTGCCCTGTCCGCCCAACTTCTTGCCTTGATAGCATCTCAAATTAATAATAATATTTTCCTTCAATGGTCCTTATCATTTTAAATGTCGCTTTCAGTTCGTTTAGAGTAAAGTTCAAATTTGTTTTTAATATTAATACTCTACAATACTGCAAACAGAACAGAGCCATTGGTAATCAATATGGCATGCTGGAGGCAAGAGGGGGAGGATGGGAATCAGATCTGGTTAGTATAAATCGGTTTATCCATTTCAAGCAAAGATTTTTCCCGCGACGACTCTTTTTGCCACTCTGGAACGAGCCCCAAATATGCTACTATGTTATTTAATTCATAATATATGCGAAATAATAATCACAGCAAAAAAAGATCATTTACCCCATTGGCATTCAAACCCGCGGAACTTAGAGTTCGGAGGCAAAAAGCTTTTTGCTCTGCCACGGAGTTACTAGAATCCAAACTAAAAATACAAAAAAAATATCTTGAGCTTCAAAAAGTATCTAGGCTCATGAAATTTGCACTGATGCTCTCTAAAATTTCAAGTGGTGCAATAAAGTATAGTGAAGTCAAGTAGTAAATGATTAATCTTAAGGGGAACGGCTGCGCTGCGTGTTTCATACAAAACTGAATTTTGGATTGGAGGCCAAAATACCCATCCGAACTGAATGATCTATTTTTTTTATTAAAGGTTTAGTAAATATCTAGTACGAATGAGAAGCATATTATTTTTTTATTTTTTTTTAAGTATGTGCCATGAAAAAAAATCAATTTTCATAATTTTGGAGGCATCTAAGAAAATTATTTGCGGGTATATCGTACATTTAAAAAAATGTCGCATTTTCTATGTAAGTATGATTACATAAATAAAAATATAAAAATAAAACATTAAAAAAAAGGTTTTTTCGGTCGATATTTTAAATTCTGTATGGCAAATTTGTGTTCCACGGTGAATTGGTAGTTTTTAATTTAATTAAAATCCACCGGAATGCTTTTTTTATATTATAAATATAAAATTAATTTTATGTTTCATTATGTTTTCAAAGTAGATGGGATAATTTTTTTTTAAATCACCATTAGCCCCTAAATAATTGTTAAAAAGGCCTCTAAAATCGCGAAAAATCAATTCCTTTAATGGCCGATATTTCATAAGGTAAAACAAAAATAAATAATATACTTCTCATACGTACTAGATATTTACTAAAGATTTATTTAAAAAAAATAGATATTTCAGCTTGGATGGTTATTTTGGCCTCCAATCCGAAATTCAGTTTTGCATGAAACAGGCACCGCAGCCGTTCCCCTTAAAGCTTTTAAAGTTTATTTGTCAGAATCCTTCAAATGTCGTAAAAGTAATATTAATTTGTCTAAATATAATAAAACATTATGTATTGGTAATTTAATTATAGAAATCATTCGATTAAAGCAATTACTTTAACTCCCATATAAAGTTTAAGTTTCTTAATTAATAGAAAATAAGTTTCTCTGCCACTTATTACTTCACAAAGTTAAACAATGTCTATAATGTGTAAGTCGCAGGTGGAATAATTAATTAATTTATTTTAATAAAACTTTTCAAATTAAAATTACGTATCTGCTTATAAAAAAAAAGTTATTCATATATAAATTATTTAAAATAGAGAGATATTATGATGATTATAATATGTATATCCCTTCGTCGCTAATTGAAAAATATCTTAATCTCTCGACTTTATAATTTTAGGTAAGTTCTCACTTTACCTTAATTGTTTTTTCAACTTCACTATGAAATTAGTCCCTGAAAGTGAGATTTTAAAAATAGAATTAAAAGTGATTCTTTTGCGACAAAAGTTCAAAAGAATATTTGGGTAGGTAATTCGTTATCTGTTTTTCTGAGCTAGAGTCATAAAAGCTTGCCAACAGCAAAATTGAGTCAGGAAAATCAACATGATTTACAGTATTTTTTTTTTTGGTTAATGCCCTTGTTTTTGTGTATGTTAGTTTTTGTAGTTATTGTAATTCTTGTATTATTTATTGTTATTCTTAGTGTTTCTTTTTTTCTGTCTTTTTCTTATTTTTTAGGCTGTTGTGTTTTTTCGATGCCATCTTTTCATATCTTCTGTACAAATTTGTTATTCACTTTTTGGTTAAGATTGTGAAATGTATGCCTAGTACGGTACTTCATTATTTCAATGTAATTTTCATAATGTTAAAATAGTAGTTGCAAGTTATTTTACATTATTCACTTTGAATAGTCTAAATAAAATATTTAGGCAGCCTCTATTATTTTGGAGGCCTCCATGGTCGAATGGCTGACTTCTTGAAAGTCAGATTTTCGACGACAAATCGCCAGAAACCTTACCGTTTACCTCGCCGTGCGCCAGCTGAATAATTTCGTATTTTTTTGCAAAATGGCAACGTCTTTCCAGGTAATATGTTCATGTAATTATAAACATTGTATGTAGGTATATATGTGTAGAGTAGTTTCCAAGAATAGCTTCATGTATTTAGATAAATGAATCCATATGTTACTAAAAAAAAAATACGAAAATATTTTTTAAGTTTTACAATACCAAAGTTTCACAATTTACCACTCTTGTGGTGTTCATCAGGTAAAAGTCAAGTATTTATTAGAAAAACATCGATATATACTAACTTGATACAAAATACGAGACTCGACGAATATGGGCAATGACCGCGAACTCTGTTATCAGTCATATCTGATATATATTTTTTTTTTCTGGCGCGCGTGTGAATAATGAAAAGATATTTTACGCGTCGTATTATTCATTTGCCTATCAAATAACATTTATTTTAGTATTGTACGAATATACTTCCAGACTCAAAAACCTTTGATGCCGTTCAATAGAATAATGACGATGCGCCATATGGCGCGTTGGCGTTCCACTAGTTAAGAATCTAGACTACAAATCCTGAGGTAGAGGGTTAAAATCCCGGCATACGTGAGTAAATTTTTAAATACATTTCAAAGATTGGTAGATACTCTCAGTATTTCGCTGGTGAAATACCGCCATTCAGAATCGAAAGTTTGCTTGAAATGGTCTTAGCCGTGTTTGGTGACCAGAGCGGGTACTTCTCAACCCTCCGCCTCACTATCTCCTTCCCTTCTCCACTCCCTTTGAGCCCCATAAAACACCCTAAAGTAGATGCCATAGTCTCACTCGCTTTCCCCACCTGATAAGTTGGGAGCAATTTTTTTTATATTCCTTAATTTTTTTCTAAATGTTGCATAACTATTGTAATAAAGTCCCGATATACTGATTGATATGAGTTTGTCAAGGGGTTCTTAGTAACGGTTTATATTTATAATTTAAGAAAGGAAATACTCGAATATTACATTAGTATTATTATTATTTTATTTTTTAAAAATTATATTGCCGAAAATTAAAAGTATTTTATTGAACTCTTGAGTTCTAAAAAAACACGAAATTGAAATTTAAAAAAATAACTAAAAACGGGTACAAAAACTAGAAGGAAAATCTAAGAAAAACCAAAACAAGATTACTTAAAAAAAACCCTTCTCACATAACCATTTTTTTCAGCAAGTATGTTTTCCAATTCTTTTTCGGTTTCTGTTTTGTGGTATTTCCCTAAGAGGGATCAGGCTTTTTCGAAAATGCCCGAATTAAGCCAGTCAAATACAATAAAAGTCTCCATTTATACATTTGCCTGAGACCTACAGTCACAATGGATTACGCCTGAAAAAGCCTAGCCAAATGTGATATTTTTATTGAATTCTTGCATTTGCTGGTAAAATGCCTAGGATTTGTATAGAAAACTTGATTATAGCTAATGCCTACGATATACTCGTATACAAATAAAAAAAGTGCTAACAACCCTTCCATAGGAGTAGCATAGCTAAGGAAGAACCACACACGAGTAAGTTTACGTTACCACTTCTAAAATAAGCCATTGCTTAAAAATGTGTTTTCACGTGTTGAAGCACGGCGATTTCTCAAATCCATCCCCTCTCGGCTCATAAGCTAAGAACTGATACAACAACAACACTGTCAAGTGACAGCTGGCTATTTTGCTCCGTCAAAAATCTTTTGTTTTTACTGTTTTTCTGTGCCTAATTAGTAGTGAAATCTGTTTTTACAGTATTATTCTACCTACTTGGTAGCATAAGCCAACTTCTCTTAAGCGAAACTGCCACAGTGTGACGGTTTTCAGTCGTTTTTGTGAATAACTTCTAGACTATCTCAAATTGTGTTTTGTGCTGTGACAGGAACTTACAGGAATTACACAGTGCCTTTCTTCATTCCGTTCTACTTTATTCATCAAAAAGAAGTGCGACGAAACAAATCCGTTTAAAATAACCAATTTCTCAAATAATTTATCATACATAACCTATAATTGACACAAACTAGCATCGTAAACAAAAAGTCCGCGCAGGCGCACTGTTAAGTGAAAGTGATAAGCTTTTTGCGGTGAACTGAATTTCAGGCGCAGAACTTGCCTACATAATTAACTACGCTTTGGTCAAAGCCATTTTGTGATAATCAGTTTGAGGATAACTAGGCGTAACTCGCCAAACTCCATTTCTCGAGTTTAAAAATTCTGTCTTTTATTTGACACTAGAGCATACTAATTATAGTTTCGCTCTCTATAAAATGGATTTGAAAGAGACCGCTGTCTTGTTTCCGACTGGGACTGACCGATTAAATGATGCTCGTGCTCTTCAAGATAAAATAAAGAACCTGCTGTCTATCAATATCTTAAACAAAGAACAGCGGACATCCCTTGCGAAGTATGTAAGTGGCATTATGGATCACCTGGAGGCTACGGTGAAGGAATGTACTTCTCCATCGAAGCCAATGGAAACAGTTATCGCAGCTATAAAATCGCTCTCCACCAACGTCACCGAAATCAAAGCTAAACTGGACCACAATAACATAACTTATGCAAATGTCACAGCCAGGCCTAGAACTACGCAACAGAGTCATGCTGTAGTGATCAGCTCTGATGATCCGGGAAAAAATTCTGATTACTTGGACCAACTGATAAAAACGCATGTTGATGTTAGATCTCTTGGTATTGGTGTTGCGGGTATGCGAAAAACTAACAGCGACAAATTAATCTTTAAAATGGCCTCACTACAAGACAAAAACAACTTCAAAGCGGAACTTAGCAAAGGACTCCAGGGACAAATAACAGTGACTGATGGTAAGCAACTCGAACCGCTACTAATTATAAAAGGGCTGATTAAAGGTGCTTCTGATGAAGACCTATTGAAGTCTCTAGAATCCCAAAATAAAAGATGTGAACTAGACTTCAAACAAAAACTCAGAATTAAATATAAAAAAAATCATAGGAACAAACTACTGTGCAACGTTGTCCTTGAAGCGTCACCAAAAAATTGGAAATCTTTGATAAATGCTGGACGAGTAAACGTAGGATATCAACGTCTTGTAGTAGAAGATCAATCACCGGTGATGCAATGCTACTAATGCCTGGGTTTTGGTCACACCCAACGTTTTTGTACAGAGAAGATAACTTGCTTTCACTGTGGAGAAAGTCATAAATATGACACATGTCCCAACAAGGCGAAAGAACCAACGTGCTCAAATTGCACCGGAGTTTCAAGAACCCACCGGGCAACAAATCCAGATTGCCCACTTTGGAAGCTGATGGATGAGCGCTTCAGAGAAAGGATAGACTACGTGGGACACTGCTAAAGGCAACTTCAAGGAAAAAAATGTTTCAATATACAAGAATACATCACTAAAAGCTCCTGTATGCGTATTATGTACATGAATGCTAGAAGCATTAGAAACAAAATTGACGAAATTGAAGAAACTCTAAAAAACATTTCAGAAACAGTTCATATTCTCGTAATCACGGAAACCTGGCTACGTAAAGGAGAGGAAACTTTTTTCAATATTGCCGACTACTCTGGAAATTTTGCTTCCCGTGAGATGGACAGAGGAGGAGGAGTCGCCATTTACATGCATAATACACTCGACAATAAAAAAATCGAAGAATGCGGCAGTGAAAATACCTTTCTAGGAATTAGGATTACGGCAAAAATATTAAACCTCTAAATCTGTATGTTTTTTACCGTAAGCCGAACTCAAATATAACAGACTTCTTTGACTCTTTAGAAATAATATTAAATAAAAACAAACAAGACACATTACTTATTGGAGATTTCAATATCGATATTTCAAAAGACACTGATATTGCACGGAAATATATTCACACCTTGAAATCGTATAACTTTTATGTATGTAACACAATATTTCCCACAAGAGTAACTAACAACACCAGTTCGCTAATAGACCACATAATTACAAATAGGACAAATAGTTCCGGAAAAATCTCAAATATTGATGATCCCCTTAGTGACCATAATATACTTATATTGGATTATGAAAATTCCCTAAAAACCTCCCCAATAACAGATCCGCAAGAAACCTATCAAATGCTTACAAAATAAATTATCAAAAATTAAATAACACACTTAAAACTTGTAAATTTACCCATTCGTCTGACGATGTAAACAAAAATTATAATAACTTCGCTGACTATCTCCAAAATGTTATGAATTCGTGTAAAACAAAACTAAAAACTAATATAGGAGACAAAAGACCTAACAATACTCCATGGTTTGATGCAGAACTTGATAGGCTGATTAAAAAACGAAATAGCATATTTAAACTTTGGAAACAAAATCAAGGAAGTATTCCTTTGACAACAGAAAAAAATAAAGCTCGTAATACTGTCACCAACTATAGAAGATATATTAAAACTAAGTATTATACGAATTTGCTTAATGAAAACATGAATAAGCCACAACGAACATGGAAAACAATTAACTCCATTATATCAAATAGCTCCCGAAACCCAACAATAGCTTGTAAATTGCTAGTCATAAATGACGAAGAAGTAAAAGAACCAAAGGAGATTGCAACCGCTTTCAACACATATTTTCTCTCAGTTGGGGAGAGTCTCGCATCAGTCATAAAAACTTCAAAAACTGATTTAAATACCATCTACACGGCACCTCAAGCAAAACAATCTTTTAACATGATCAGGACAAATAAAACAGAAATCTTACGGATCATATCCAACCTCAAATCTAAAGCGGCAGCTGGTTCCGATGGTATAACCTCTCTCCTTCTCAAAAACTGCAAGGAGGAACTGGTGGATGACCTCGTATTCTTAATAAATCTCTCTCTGTCAAAAGGTATCTTTCCAGACAAACTAAAAGTTGCAAAAATTATTCCTATACATAAAGACGAATGTAAAAAAAATGTCCAAAATTATCGTCCAATCTCTATACTTCCAGCTATCTCCAAAATTTTTGAATGTGTCATCAAAGAAAGACTATTGAAATATCTCGAACAAAACAAAATTCTCACCTCAAACAATACGGTTTCAGACGACGTTCTAACACTAAATGTGCAGCTTTCGATTTCATATCAAATCTGCAGAAACATATTGACCATGGAGATTTTACAGCGGCAATATTTATTGATCTAAAGAAGGCGTTTGACACGGTGGACCATAACGTATTGATCGAAAAACTGAAACATTTGGGTATTGTTGGTACTCCTCTGGAACTTTTCAGATCTTACCTATCAAATCGCTTTTCGGCAGTAGAACTGGGTGGAGAAATGAGTGAATTGGGTGAAATAACATGTGGAGTGCCACAGGGATCAATTCTTGGACCGTTGCTATTTCTAATATATGTTAATGACATAACAAAGTGGGGCATTAAAGGAACTCTTCAACTTTATGCGGACGATACTGTAATTTTTATAACAAAAAAAACCTAGCGGAACTCGAAATGGAAATGAATGCCGATGTTTCCCATCTCACAACCTGGTTGAGAATAAATAAACTGACCCTTAACGTAAAAAAACGCATTATTTACTATTCGGCAACAAGAAAAATTCCAGCCTCGATATCAAAATTGGTGACAACTGCCTCGAAAAGAAAACGACAACAAAATATTTGGGCCTTATAGTAGCGTGGGATCTCCACATAAATCATGTAAAGGAGAAAATTACCCCCATAACTGGTGTGCTATATAGACTTCAAGGATTACTACCCATTCCGTTACTAACTGCAGTATATTACGCCATGGTACATTCACACATTTCCTATCTCTGCTGTATCTGGGGCTTTGCCTCGAAGAAATTGATTGCTGATCTGCAGGTGGTTCAAAACCGAGCCCTCAGAAATGTTTTTGGACTTCATGGGACACTCATGTCAGGGACATCTACTCAGTTTCCGGTATCCTTCCAATCACGATCCTTCCTAAGTATGAAATCACCAGCACCATCCTACAAATTACTCAACAATCAACTCACACTAACGTCAAGCCACTTTACAATCAAGACATCCACAACCACAATACTCGAAATAACAATAAAATCCGCATTCCTCAAACACACACTACAAAATATGGAATAAAATCTTTAAACTACATTGCCTACACACTTTATAATTCGCTTCCAGATATGTACAAAACCATCCAGAAAAATAAAAAATCCCAAAATGATGGTATAAAGGAATACTTTTTAAGGATTTTTAAAAATGAAAATCAGTAAATCCATATTTGTATATTTTGTTGTTCCCTTATATGTTTTCTCTTGTGTGTTGTTCTATTTAACTTGGCCTTATAAAATTATTTCTGTCTGTATGTGAAACTTCTATTTTTGATATTTTGCTGTCAATGTAAAATTGTATGTACTATCTCCTACTTATGTATTGTAAATTCCTCCCGTCCTAAAATGAGTTTTGAAACTCATCGGGATTGCTTTAGCAAGAAATAAATATATATAAAAAAAAAAAAAAAAAAAAAGCTGAGAGGCAATGTCTCGTGAAATATTACAATCACCCGTTATTTTTCAGGACCTTTGTTCGGGCGCCCACTCGATAAAGGCATAAGGCTCCAAGCCCTCGACGCTATATCTTAGAAACACATAGACATTATCAATACCATAGATAATAGAAAAAAAATGAAGATATGGCATGGAAGCGTGCCGACTATCGCTGATCTACGACCAAACTATACGGACTGTCAAAGCGGCGTTATACGTTATACAAATAAAGGAGCGGCGTTGCAGTGGTATGGGTGAACGGTGTTGGCCTCACGCGTTGTGCGCGCGGTTTTGAACTAATAATGGTTCATGGCCTATCTTCCTTGTTTCTATTTTCTATGATCGAGTCCTTGGGTCGGGCCCTGTGGTGACACTCCGTTTAATTAATATAAACAAGTCGCTAGATATAGGTTTTCGAACGAGTACGGGTGGTAGCTCCGTCCTGATAACGAGAGGCGTGCGACGCATGACCTAGACAATAGTGCGAGCAAGTATCACGCAATAGTTTAACATTAACGCAAAACCCCGAAATATTATTACGGCCGTAAATGATTTCTGCTGCCTTTTGATTGCGAACAAGAATCTTTGTTGGTTGGGAACTGCCTCGAACGCTAGGAGCGCGGTGTGTGGACAGGACTGGACGCTAGGAGCGCGGTATGTGGACAGGACTGATTGCTAGGAGCTCGGTATGTGGACAGGACTGAACGCTAGGAGCGCAGTATGTGGACAGGACTGACCGCGTCTGAATTATTCGCCATCGGTCTAGCTTCAGATAAAAATAACGAATAGCCCACAGCAGCTCTTCTTTTTCTTTACAAGTTCTTTTATTAGATAATAAAAAAAGATTTTAGGTGTTTATTGGTATTCATTAAACTCTAAAGCATCATGAAACCAGAATCAGGTCAAACGGAAACTAGCTAAGAAAAAGTTATAAACGACAATTTTTTATTATGATTTCATAAAAAAAGCACTCGTCTTATTAATGTATACATAAAGATTAAGAACTGGGATTAACAAGAGATGCTTTAAATAGGCTAGGTAAAAAAAAAACTGATTATCATTAGAGGAACGGCTGTGCTGCTGTTTCATACATAACTTAATTTTGAATTTGAGGCCAAAATACCCATCCAAACTGAATACGGGATAAAACTTTTTTCTTTATATCACCATTAAACCCCAAATAATTGTTGAAGGTGCCACAAAAATCGCAAAAAATCAATTCCTTTAATGGCCTATATTTCATAATGTAAAACAAAAATAAATAAATTACTTCTAATCCGTACTAGATATTTACTATACTTTTTGATAAAAAAAATATCATTAGGTTTAGATGACTATTTCGGCCTCAAATCCAAAATTAAGTTTTGTATGAATCAGACCGCCCAGCCGTTCCTCTTAATTTGTGTTGTTTTGGAGACATTAAATAGAAGAATTTTACGATTACACAATCAAACAATTGAAATTTCGACGATCAATAAAACCTATCAAAATTGGATCCCTATATCTATACCGGAAAATTCGTCCAAGTATGATGGCCTCTGGGGCGACAATATATCGCGACTTGGCGTGATTATGTGTAAATTATTAGTGTCATACTATTTCGGTTATTACCCCGCAAAGGTTTGATGAGGGTACAACACCTCATCAACGTCTTGTCACAATGAGATAATGAAACTCCCGCTATTTCCGTTACTGTGGCACTGTACAAAACTATACACAAGAACTACGGATTTACGAAAAATATACTAACATGAAACAAATATGTACGATAAAATAAATATAAAATTAAATAGGTTTATGTAATTTAATTACGTCTACAAAGTGATAGCTTCCTACGGAAAATTAATATGATATTTTTCTAGTATACAGGTGCAAAAAAACTATTCACAACCCTCGTCCTTACGTAAGTAGTGTTATGTAACGGCAGAAGGATCCTATGAGGATTCTAGCTACTCGTGAATAATAACGGTAAAAACGACGCCAGCGCCACATTTGCCACGACGGTAGCTTGCACGCCCACGCTCCCGCACTTCCTTCTTACCCGGCTTACGAATCGTGTACTACGGCTCGTAGAGCTCGTCATGGCGAATCAATACCCAGCGTGTCAATCGACCTCATCCTTTCTACCAAGCACCAAAACATGATGTCTCACCTTTACTACTTTTAAATTCTGTGACAACGATGTCTGTTCCGGATACTCCCCTCCATCCGTCTGCCGCCACGAAGTAATCGTAAGCCTAATTTATATTCCCCTTTGTGTTGTAATTCTTTTAGACCACCCCTGTTAATCATGCCCGTTCAGAGAATATCAGAGAGAATAATCACCCATAACTTCCATTTGAGGTTAGGTTAGCTGTTGATTATTGTAGCATAACTCACCATGTATGTAACTTCTACTGAAATAAACCCTGAGTCTGAAAGCATATAATAGCACCATTTAGCGTAGTAGTCCCCCGACCCCAATTATAAGACTGCCTGTCGGCCTACGACCCTGAAGAGGAGATTCTTGGCCTGCCGAAACTGAGCTAGTCGAATGTCCAGAGCCGAGCTCCCTGCCAAAACACCACCGCCAGGGTAAGTCTAAACAAAGGAATTGTCTCCCGTAACCGCCCTTTCCCAACCTTCCTCCTCTCCATCTCCTTCCCACAACCCCACCTCCAGTCTTATTCAATCTTAACAGTAGCTATCGAAATAAAACACAGATTACGTATTATGTTCGTGTATCACGCTTTTGGAGTACTGGGCCATAAATAATGAACTAAGACGAATGAAAAACTCATCAGAATCCAGAGCGAAGCACTAAAAAAATCAGTAAAAGTTTTTACTAAACCTTTAATTAAAAAAAAATACATCTATTTCACAGAGAACCTAAACAAGTGTTAATAATTGTGTTGTTGTTTTTTTTAAATATTGTGAAGAATTTTTTACTTTTTATAATTACTGTTAGTTATTAACAGCCCGCGAATACATTTAAATATCAGTTTTCGTTTGTTTAATTCATGTTTACAGGTTTATGTTTCTGGGGAGTTGAAAAGTCGTTTTTAATTAATACTTTTAAGCGTCCTAAAAAATAGTTCACAGATTTGGGTAATAAAAAATCCACCATAATTATTATTGAAACAATTTAACAACAAGCTTGGTAAATAACTAGTAATAATCTATTGTTTTAAGTAAGTACGAAGTGATAACTAATTTGGTTGTAGATTTATTCGTGCATCGGTGATACCGTATCATAGTCAATCCTCGTTAATGTGGGTAACACTGGTCGCTTCTAGGAAATACCTACCCTTTGTAGCCGGGACATACTAGGACGTGTTACAATTAAAGCGACGCGTTAACCGTATTAATTATAATGGGGTGCTTATACATTTCAATGGCCACTGTATCCTGTATTTAAGATGGCTTAGGGGTTGTAGGTTTTCGCAGGGTAAATAATTGGCCAGTATCCAATTACATAGTCATCTATTCTGAAGTTTGTCCTGATGACCGAGTTTCCATTTTTGTTGTAGTCCTTTCCATTGGATAATTTCCCATCTTCAGAAATTGGGTTTGTAGATTCTATCTGTATTTGATATATATTTTTATTTTCTTAAGTCTTGGATTTCACGACTGTGCGCCAATTGCTACTATACAGACGTCGTAAATAATAATAAAACATAAATAACAAAAAAATTTAAAAAAAAACAGTATCTTCCGACTCTCGATGAAGACACTGTGTATTTACTTATAGTATAGTTCTGTATGCACTCTTGGCCAGAGTCAAAAACCCACAATAATTAGCCTACAATGCACTAGCGCTCATTATGAACGCAACCATGGCGCTCTCGACTCCACACTTGGACAGTATCTTTTCACGTTGTTTGTTTACTCGTGCATCAAGTATATGAATTATAAAATTATTCTGATTTTATTTTCAAATTAATATAGTACAAAATAAATAAATATTAAAAAAAAATATCACAAAAAGCGTTAAATAGTGTTAAATGTAATTAATAATCATAAACATATTTTTTTAAATAGCTATCTGTTTGGTAAAAAAAAAAATCTTTTTTTAAATTCAAATATAAATTTATTATTCAATGTTTTATAATATTATTATTATTAACGTTTTTGATTAATTGCATACTATAATCAATTTTTGTTCATGTATATAATTTGTCTATTTTTACATTATTGTGTTCTGTGTTTATCATTTGTCTATATTTGACATTATTATTTTTTAGAATTCCATATTTTCCTGATGAGGAAAGCATAGCTTTCTACGCATGTTGATATGTTTATATTAATAAAATCGTGAATAAAAAATATTTTTTAATTCATTTACATTATAATAAACCACTTTCTGAATTAGGGTAAGTTTGAGTATTATTCCTGACACACACCATAATATCAGCTCCATCTATACTATAAAGATATTTTATCGGGATATCTTTTAACATTTTTATAGTTGGTAGATTCCATCTGGTTCTGAGACAATTTTTCTCATGCAGATATTAGAAATTCTTGATTTGAAGTTGTTAAAATAGTCTTGACATTAAAAGTTTCACCAACAGTTAGATTCATAACCCATGTACTGTGGATAATCGCTAGAAAATACAAGTTTTTTATTGCGGGCTCCCTTCCACGAAATCAATAAAAAACACATAAATTTGTTGTAGACCACTTTTATTTTATTAAAACTCTACCGGTTTCGGAAGCACCCTTTCTTCGTCAGGAGAATATTATAACTAACTTATGATATAGAACAAGACATATAAATTTTAGGTGTTGGAGTGGGGGGTAAGCAAATGAGTAGGGGTAATTGCGGGATTTCCGGGAAGAACAGAGCGGTTTATTGGAAAAATATTAAGAATGGGACTAAAAGATAGATTAATTTGGTTATTCAAAATAATAGCATTATTATTCAGGGATTTTCTAATTTCGAGTGCTTCTAAGTTATCCAATTTTTTGCTTTTATTGTTACGGTGAAGAATTTTAACCCCCGTGTCCTTGTTAATATTCTCCTGACGAAGGAAGGGTGCTTCCGAAACCGGTAGAGTGTTAATAACATAAAAGTGGTCTACAACAAATTTATGTGTTTTTTTATTGTAAATTATGGCGAGCCACAAAGTTAATGCTTTTTACAAATATGTACAACAATTTTATTTAACTTTTTTGTTGTTGTTGATTGATTTGAGGAATACAAGTTACGTAGATGGTTACATGTTACTGATTGTTTTTACTATAGCATGTTAAAATCAATCGGATTTTAACACATCCTTTATGAAACTAACTATTTATATAGTTTATAATAATTAATGTATTTCGACATACACATAACATCATTGCAAATTATAGAGTAGATATTTAAATATTCTTAAAAAGCATTTACTTTCTGATTGCCATAGCAAATTTATATGTTTATATTGTTGATGTACTAAATTTACATAATTACATTATCTACCTACTTATTATGTATGTCCATAAAATATCTAATTTGGTTTAGAAAAAGAAAGCTTCTTAAATAATATAGTTGTACGTAATAATAATAAAAAAGGAAGTAAGTATGTGGAGAGAAGATTTAGAGAATTTGTGAAATAAAGAATTATGTGCTCACGAATTGTAATAGAATATACGGATACATGTATGTGCACCTATACATATATTATGTATGAGTTTTTAGTTTTTTTTAAGTGTGCCGGGAGTGTCCTGACACACCCTGTGTTGTATAGTATCTATATCTTATAGGTATATGATTAATCGGTTGCGAAAATCGTTAACGTTTACCGGTGTTCAAAAATAAAAGAAGACTTATGTACCGTTAAAATTGTTTTCCATCGAATTTTTATTCGTAAAATTTCCACGATTACGAATATTCGTCACGTACTACGAGATAGTTCTTCAAGGCCAAGACACCTCGCTCATATTAAAAGTTCTAGAAAATTTGCCAATATGGTTGATTTCTTAACCCGGTTCGGGGAAAATTTATTCAAAAACTATGCCCCGTTCTAAGTCTAAGATAAAATCTTTTGATTTTAAGGCGACGTGCCGCGGGACAGATACGTACTGCGGAAATGATTCAGGGATTGCCGTGGATAGGTGTCGTATTTTAAGACAGGTGCCGCCTTTGCCTAAGGTTGTTGATGATTTGTTTGACTTAAATATTATTTTTCCCAGGAGTTTGCTGACAAACGTTTAAAGTTTGTTTGTTTGATGAAACAACGCTCGGGAAAAAAAAACCTTCTCGAAATTTTTGAATTAATTCATTTGCCGAGAATTTGAAGGTAAGAGATTTTTTCTTCTGTAATAATTCAGCTTTTTGCGAAGGAAGATAATAAACGGAATTAAAAATGTTTTTAAAAAACTATTGATGAAGGACATCAAATTTCTGGTCATTCAACATAGCATGAAGCACGGTAGTGATGATTATGTTATTATCACATTATATCATTTTATCTTCAAGGGAATAAAAGTTTTCCGTAACTTTTCACGACTTATGAGTCAAAAGATAATCCAATAAGTATATTAGGGTAGGGATAATAGAGTGTGAATGTAATTATGACCAGAGAACAAATACCAAAGGCAAAAGATCACAGAACTAGTAAACACAATGGCTTCGCAGAATGTCGAACAACGTATTCCTGTTTCGCGTTAATTTTATTGTACCCCTTTTAACCGGATCACGCAGTATAAATTATCCCTTTTAAATAAAACATGAAGGGACACACATACCAAATCATAGATCTTTCTTAGCCAATCTTTCGTAAATCACACGAGGAAAATGACACAGCCAAAAATTTTTGAGCATTACATGATTGCTTAAAAGAATTTAACGAACTTTCAGAGAAAAGCTCAAAGGCAGGGAGTGAATAGCAACCGATCACCACAATATTATTGTGGATGGGCAAAGAGAAGTGCTTCTATTCAATTCGATTCAATGCAATTCTTTATTCCTTTTTTAAATTTTACAAAATTAACATTTTAAAGCATTTCTACGTCCCTCTGCAATACCCTGTCACAAGGTTCAGAAAATTTTTACTAACATATTTTCAGACCAGAAGTTGCGTTATTGACGATTTATAGTAATTATTCATGAAACTGCACACTTGATATGACTTCTAATATGATTGTGCTATTATACAATATTTACTTGGTTTTTAAATGACACTGGACATGGTTTTATGCTGGGTTATTTTGCTGGTGTCATTGGTGTCATGGTGCTATCATTTTATTGAAATCACCTATGTTTACCCCAATTTAAATAAATTTGTGCATTTGATCGATGTTACCTATTCTTACCCGATCGTTTGTCATCATTTCATTGTGTATTTTCACAGACTGTCTTCTGAATCAGAATTTCGCTAATAAATTAATACAAAAGGAAAATTATGATATAATGCGTGGAATAATAAATTTTTGGAAAAACATCGCATATTTTCATGAAATTCCATTGTCGGTTATTAAAGCGCTTAGTTTTGGTGATTGTTTCATAAAAATTAACAATTTTTTCGACATCGCTCTACTTTCCATGCGAATACAATACTAAACACCCCAGTATCACAGAGACACTTCGAAATGCTGCCTAGGAAACAGCTTTTATCTTAGCTTCGGAAAAATATTTTTATTAAAAACTTACCCTCTTCACGGAGCAGTCACGTCCAAATTTCATTAGGGGATTAAAGAAACGCAAGCTTATTGTGCTGGATTGAAAAAGCAATTAACACCATAAATAACCCACTGAGATGGAAGAAATTAAATAACTTATAGTAAAATAATGAAGTATGGTTCTGTGAAAGAGTTGGAAAAGCTTAATCATAAGCACGAATATTCAGTTACCTTTTCACGCATAAAAATAATATTAACCGCGCAAAAAACCTAAAAAAACAAAAATATAATTCTTTTCACAGAAAGGAATACTAACTTCATCGTTTGACGTGATTCATTTACGAAATTATTGAATAAAACACTCACGGTATTCACATAACTAAAATATAAAAAAAGAAAGACCCAGTTTGTGTCGTTATCTTTTTCTTTTCTGTTTCATGTTTCATTTTGAGAGTTGTTAATATGTTATAATGAGATTTAAAAGTTTCAATAAGTTATTCCAAAAGTGAATATTTATCCTAGACATGTAGAAAAAGTCAACAAATGTCCCATATAAAAAAAAATCGGATAGGTATATCCGAGACACTACCTAAAGATTACAAATAAATTTGGGTAGAATCTTGTAGTCGTGATAAAAAAAGTAGCAGCCAAAAATGTATTGGAATTATTTGAAAACGATGTTGACAGTTTTTAGAAATTGAAGTATGATACCGATAAAAATGACGGAGCGGATTGGGGTATTTGCAGCTCAGTGGATTACAGCGCGAGGTCCCGGAGAAACCAGGAGGTCCTGGATTCGACATATTTTGCTTTTCTGTGTCTTTTCGGTTTCATGTTTCATTTTGAGAGTTGTTAATATTATCTTTACTGATTTAAAAAAAAATCACTTATACGTTCAAACGATTTAAAATGTACATATATTATTGATATTCTTAAAGATTGTACAGGCCAAACTGGGAACCAAAAAGTAAGTAATTAGAAGCTTTCATTATTTATTTTTATTTTACAATGTGCCTAGCTGATATGTACCCGACCTTGCTGGGGATTTTTTTTTTTTTTTTAATTAAGTTATGAAGTTGTGAATTCTTGCTTGTCATGGGGGTGTCATAATTGATTTGAAAACAAAAGTAACTATCTCCAAATAAAGAAACATTCATTTGAATATTTTATTTCATTCCAAACGTTTATTTTTTCAAAATATATCAAAATCACAAAGTTCATAAGTAAGTACCTACTCGTGTTTTCCATTTTGAAAATATTCAACCTAAAAAAACCTTCTTCTATTGAATATGCAATCTGTGGCTAACCAGAGTGTCATATCTATGGGCTAACCTAAATAAAACATGGCGGGTTCAAATTTTTCATACTAATTTATAACGTTATAGCAACAGTTTTACTTATCGGATTTCATTCAAACTACTCTCAAAACCTTCCCGGCACTAATAAAAACAAACTGTGTTATTTTCAGCGAAACCGGTAAAGTATTTTTTTAGAAAAAAGAGGACAAACAAACAAAGAAACTTACATTGATTATTATATATATTATATTATACAAACTGCTTGCATTATACACAACGACTTCCAAATTAGTTTATCTATACTAAAGTAACTAAATACTCTAAATAATAAATAAAAAAAATAACATAATTAGTTACGTACATAACAAAAACACAGGGAGATATGGCATGGAAGCGCGCCCACTGTCAACAAAAACGGAGCACCGCTGCACGCATCTGCGTTTTGGGGTGAAAAGTATTGGCGACACTTTTGTGTGCGCGATTTCATATTAATAATTGTTAATACCCCGTCTCCCTTGTTGCTATTATCTATGAGTAAGACAGTGTTACAATATATTTTTTTTAAATTTGAAAATAATAATAAGGTATGTACTTTACTACGCAGTCATTTTCATAACACGTGATTTTTTTTCTGAAAGGGGAGCTAACAGATTCGAACTCGATTCATCCGATTGCTAGCCGAGGTTTTGTTTTATGCGTAAGCAAAGTGTTCAGGAACCCGCAAAACAAATAAAATGTTTTATTTTTCACTAGTAAGAAGACCACTGAAATATGCCTCACCAATTTGGAATCCTCAATATAAAGTGTACACTGAGAGTATAGAATGAATTCAAAATAAATTTATAAAATATCTCACCTACAAATTTAACAATAACTTTCAATGTACCTTTCAATTTTTGCAACAAAGGCGAACAGTAGCTGATTTAACATTTCCACATAGAATTCTAAATAATAATATCGACTGTACCGAGCTTCTGTCACTAATTATTGTAATTTCAACACACCTCTGAGACGTACCCGCCATACAGCACTATTCCACACGCGTAGTTACAAAACAAATACTGCAAATTCACATAATTAACCGCGCTCTTTATTCATTCATCAATATTAAAATAAACAATTGAAAAATTTGATTTTTTTTCGAATTCACTGGCCACATTTAAAAGGAGCATCTTGGCAATGATACAAACTGCTCAATGCGCATACATATTACATCACTTCTATAATATGCTGATCACCACTTCCCACACTTGTAAACTCGTTCACACATGCACACACACTTATTCACTACACATGTCATCCGGTAAATACAAGTACAAACCAGAAATTCCAAGGAAACATATTATATAGTTGACGGCCTCCATGGTCGAGGGGTAAGGCTCTCGACTACGAATCCGAAGGTCGCGGGTTCAAATCCCGGCGTGCGCAAGTAAATTTTATTTTAATTAATTTGTGCTGTTTCTCAATTAATTCATTTAAAAATAATATATAGTATATTTACGCACGTTCCAAAGTGGAAGATATCAGTATCGCCCTGGTGAAAGACCACTATTCAGAATTGAAACGTTGCTTGAAATGGCTTTTAGCCGTGCTTGGTGACCAGGTCTGAATAGTCAGGTATTTCCTCACCTTTCTCTTCCCCTTCACCTTACCCTCCCCAATACCTCCAGCCTCACAACATTCCCCAATTGGGGATGCCATAGTCTCACTGGCTCCAGACGGTTGGGAGCAGTTGGGACTCTTGTGGGGTATTCATATAAAAAAAAAATATATGTACACACTTCGTAAATTTAATTTCTGGTAATTATTTTCCACTCTAACAAATGTACTGTTTTGTTTCTATAATAAAAAATAATAATTAAATTATCTCCTACCTCTAGATTTGCACAAAAATCCTGCACAGTTTGAATATTAGTTTCCAAAACGCAGAATTGCTTCATTTCGGTGAAATTCTCTTTGTGGTCTGTGGAAAATCTATTGAACTACAATATTCCAACCATGCTCATATCCGCGGTGAGAATCCGCAAGCAATTTGCGATTGCTAGTCAATTATGCGCTTGTTTGTATAATATGAATTTCAATCGAAATTCGGATGTCGAAACAATGTTCAAATCAAATTCAATTCAAATCATTTCAGATAGAAAAAGAACTTAACAATTTTACTTAGACATTTTTAAAGAAATATTTTAATATGCATAAACATTAGATAACAATAATTAATTATGGAGTATAAATTAAATTTTAAAACTAAAACTAGGTACAGCTTACACTACCAACAACAAAAGCTTGCCATTTTAAAGCAGCTTCGTTGATGCTAAATATGTGGATATCTGAATTGATTCTGTTCAACAACAAGATTGCCCTCTCCAACGGCATGACCATTGGCAAGTTGATCCTGCAGCTTGAGAGATAAAACAGTCTATGTTTTCGGTGACGGGGATAACTATCGGGAACGTAGACATGATTTCTCTTCATGATGGATGAGTTTTCAAACCATCCACGAATCAGTCTGAAGAAATGTCTAACAATGTGCCTTTTGATTCGTAGATGGTTAATTCCGAGCATACCCAAGAGAAAGTCAATAGGATGAAGCCACGGACAGTAACCATACTACCCCGGGTAAAGAAATCTCAGAAAT
Source organism: Halesus radiatus (assembly GCA_022606495.2). Lineage (NCBI taxonomy): Eukaryota > Metazoa > Arthropoda > Insecta > Trichoptera > Limnephilidae > Halesus > Halesus radiatus. The sequence goes on along the minus strand of JAHDVE020007333.1, from coordinate 134,825 downwards.
TTCTTCTGAACTCTCTACAAGATGAGGAAATACTTCACCTGATACAGACTCCAAATTATCGACCCACTCTCGAGTCTACTCCTTACTAAGGAATTGAATAAAATTATGAGAACCCGGCTATCTATAAAATTCCTTGCAGTGCGTAGAATAAAGCCCAGCATTCTCAATGAAGAGTCACAAGCCATCTCAAGATGAGCATGAAATGTCAGCATACTGTCAAACACGATCCCAAGATTCTTCATAGTGGAGACACGTTTTTAACTTCGGGCGTCCATTGTATACCGGTCACACTTGAGGTGTACTATCACAAAACTACGCTACATAAATTAACTGTTATTATTATATACAATGTTGTTACCGCGATCCGGATTTGAACTGAACCAATGTCTGCTGTAAGGCACAAGAGTTAAAATGTCAAACATATTATATTTACATACTCGTATAACGTGGTTTGATGATATTTCACCTAAATGTCCAAACTGCTCAATGACGTTGTACATTTTTTGGGCGTTATAAAATTGGACATTTTGTATCTGGTGTTTTACATATTTTTAAATCTGTTATAAAAAAATATTACTTATACTAAAATTTGGACTTCACAGCTTTGAGACATAACCTCGAAAAATTGCAAGGCTTTTTGCTTCCTTTACGTTTAAAGTGAATTCATTGAACATTTTAATACCTTCATGATAATATTATTTTTCGTTATGTATAAATTTATTTTAGGAACCCTAAAATCGTCGCAACTTCTCGTAGGCTAGCCATATTGTATTCAGGAGTGCTCTTCATAGTGCGAAGACACACGCACCGGTTTTGCACCAATTTTCGACGGCCGGTGCTAATTTGAATGGCAGTATATACCTACAAGGTGGAACACCGGCCCCGCCCGAGACTATTGCCATACAAATTGTACCAGTCGTCGAAAACCGATGCGTGTGTTCACGCGCTTACTTGTAATTACTCCCATGATGGTGTTTACATCGAATACACAACCTTCGTACACAAATGATTTACATTGAAATTATTGATGCCATATAGCATTATTATATTAAAGGCTAATATGCTTCAAAATACAAACATTGTGAACATTACTTATGTAAGTAGGTATGTAAACATGAAAATTAATCAATTTTCAAACATAAGATATGTATTATAAGTTACAAACCCTCGGTCCGGTCCGTTTGATAGATTCGCCTATCTTAACAAATGGGTTGCAATCTTTGGAGCACAGACGTCGGGTGGTAATGCTGTCCTTGTTCTACCGGTATTCTAATGGAAGATGCTCCGAGGAACTAGCGTCATTGATCCCTTCGGCACCGGTGCATAGTCAGGGAACACGCCAAACGCGCGCCCAACATTTGCACACGGTTGACATTTGTCACATGAGAACGGGTCGCTTCTACGACTCGTTCTTGTGTTCAACAGCTCGGCTGTGGAATGATCTGCCGGCCTCTGTGTTTTCTCCATCCTATAACATGGGTCTCTTCAAGACCCAAGTTCACTCCTTCCTATCCTCTAAAAGACCCTCCACACAGCATCCCCAAAGATGATATAGGCCTTGAGGGAAATTATTTCCTCCTTGGTCTCCTGTGTGGAGTTACTGTAAAAAATATATATATATAAGTAAAGAAAACCACATTACTTAATGTTAGCGCTTTCTTAATTCTGTAATTTCCGCATTACCGACAGGTTAGTTGGTAGCCCGCTAGATGTCACTACTGACTAAACGGCCGTGACGTTTAACGAGAGCGAAATTTTATTATTGCAGCAATATGCTTTATAATTTTTAACGAGATAAAAACACCTGAAATAGAGGCTTTAAATTTCGTTTCTTTTGTTTATTGCAGGTGAGTGAATATTTTGATAATCTTAAATTTCTTATTTTGTTATTCTTAAAATTGTAAATACCTATTATGAATAAAAGTCTTTTGTTTATTGCAGAGAAACGCAATTAAGTCTTATTTGAACCAAGTGTGAAGCACCATTATATATATATATATATGAGACGGCAACATTTTCCGAATAGTGAACTATAAACGAAATAATTAATGTTCATACTTTCCACAATTTTTGCAAGGCTGTAAAAAGAAATGGTTCTTAATAAAATAATGCAAACAAAAGAATAAGATCCAACTACAAGAAAACAAGTGATAGTGATAGTTTTCAAGGGAGTGCGATTCCCCAACTTTGGGGAGAGGGAGGTGGAGAGGGATTATTTATTATTTCTAAATAATGGCAATATTATATTTTGATAGAAAGCAGTCACTTGTGGTTAAACATATTTAATGAAAATAAAACAATAGTTTTGTTTATAACCACGAGATTTATTTAATTTTATTAGAACTGACCGGTTTTACTTAACACAAGCATCATCAGGGTGCAAAGTTAAACTAATTTTAATTTCGCTTAAATTAAACTGATTTTAAAAAAGTTAATTTTGTACCCTGATGATGCTTGTGTTAAGCAAAACCGGTCGGTCCTAATAAAATTAAATAAATCTCGTGGTTATAAACAAAGTTATTGTTTTATTTTCATTAAATAACAATATTATTACGCAATTTGATAAACATAGTGTTTTTAAAGAGAAAACTCATTTTTAATTTTTTTTTTTAATTTTCCTAGGCTTAGCATATATAAAAATCAAATTAGAAATAGGACTTTTTCTGACCGTCTTACGTATGTTTTACAAATTTTGGCAACAGTTTTATGAGCGCAGTTTTGTAGTTTCTCGTTTCTATTATCTGTTAATATAATAGGTAATACTAATAAGTAACGCATTTATATAATTAAAGTTATCGTTTGCTAATGTATTGTCAACACTAAATCGCAGCTGAACAAAATTTCACTCAAAGTGCCTGAAAGGAGTGATGCTATGCGATAATGTGACATTCTGCCTTTAGCGTGGAAGAATGAAGACTGTAATGGAATTTTCGTTAATTTTTCTAATGGATTGAAATGGGCTTGACGTCTACATGCACCGTTGGAAGGCCAGTCACTCTTCGCTCGTCATATGCACTTGCTGAAATTAAATCATGTCACTTTGGAACCATCCAGAGAACAGGGCGTTAAGTCAGGAAAGATGTTTTATTTTTATACTGCACATGAGTGCCAGTAAAACGATGGCCTTTCGATTCGGGAATGTTTAAGGGTACAGATAGCCGGGCAGATAAAGGGAAAGAGACAGCATTTTTTAAAAGAAAAATCGTTTAAATTTACATATCAAAATGGATTTCCACCATTAACCCTTTCAGACCTGAATTAAAACTAGCAGTGCTAGGAAACATTTGAAATGTTTTTGTCTATGTTTTTTCAAATACTTTTTATTTCTGCTTTCATTTGAAAAAAACACATTAGGTCTTAGAGGGCGTGTTTCACATAAAATGACAAATATTACACTGCGTATAATTTATTTTTTTTAATAATTAAAAAAATAAATATATCAATATTAAACAATATTAACATACGTTTAAAATTTATATTACAAATATCGATAGAAAAAAATTAAATACAAAAATCACTTTCCAAAATATAAAATGTCTACCGCCTGAACCAATGAAAAAAATTTCAGTTTTGCCAGCAATTGGAAAACGAAAACCGCCAATTTTCATTCGCTTTAAATGGAGAGGAAACGTCTACGTATGTTCTAATATGCGTTACAGGGTTAACAATCTGTTTAAAAAATAAAAACGATGGAAAGTGGAAGGCTTGGGAAGCATCTGTATATTTAGATCTATTAGGTAAAGGAATATCAATCGACTAATTTTTCGATTCTGAATGGGTGGTCTTTCTTCGGGGCTTTACTAATATCAAAAATTCCATCTCTTAATCTGGATTGAGGTGGAAATACTTTCTTTCCATACCTCAAGAAAACCTATATGAAATTTATTTATTTACTTTAAATCTTTGGGATAAGATCCAAATCGTTTACCTTCCCACGACGGAGGAGTTGTTCAATATCATAGCAAGATTAAATTATTTTGATTATTAGTATTTATTTTAATGTTATTCTTGATTCATTTTAGTTTTATTTTGCATGTGGTTGCACCCTTATAGTCAAATTAATTCAGTGTTATTTTGGATGCAAATAGACAATTCAAATTAACGGGGAGAGGGACGTCGGAGAGTTATTATTTATTAATTCAAAATAATGATAATGTTATTTTTCCACACGTTTTTTTATTAATTTGCATGGGCTTAGCATTTATCAAAATAAAATCAGAAATATTACACATTTCTGACCGTTCTACGCATGTTTTAGAAAAACATTTAAAAAGTTGAATATTTTTTTAACATGCCGATAAGATAAATTAAAAAAAAGAACAGTGTAGTTTAATTTTTTCGCAAATACTACGTAACTTTAATGTTTTTTTTTTTAATTCGGATTACAAGTTTTTGGTTAAGTTTATTTGCAAAAACGTAACGAGAAAGGATTAAAAATATTTTTCTCCACTTTAAAAATCATATTCGTATTTCAAATATTTTGTAAAACATACAATGGGACGGTCAGAAAAAGTAATATTTCTCAGTAGATTTTGATAAATGCTAAGCCTATGTGAATTTATAAAATATTAAATAAATATTTTTCTATTTAAAAACATTATGTTTATCGTATTGCGTATTAATACTATCAATATTTGGAAATAATAAATAATTCCTCTCCGACGTCTCTCTCCCCCTTAACTGCAATATGTGCGTTTCTACGGTTTCAAACGTTAACACCTATAAAACCGACAACACCGTTCATTCGTTCTTCTTGCTAGTACATTATTGTATTTATCTCAAATATATTATATATATAGAAGTTAACAATTCCATCAGCTCTAAACTTCTTCGTTAAGGCAAATAATCACCACAAAATCCATGATTTACAATACTAGCCCAAACCGGGGACTTTGGAGCAGGCTTTTAATCGTATTGGGACCACGGAAGTACAATTTGTGTTTTTTCAAAATACCCTTACAAACCCCAAATGTTTACAAAACGTTAGCACAGTTGTAAAAACAAAGGATTCCTTAGTTTCCATATTAATGCAGAATTAAAAACGCGTAAACGGCTATCAAAACAAGAAATACTCACGAAAATCTCGCTATTCTAAAAGATTCCAAAATCAGTGTAATTAAAAAGTCATAAATTTTCCCGTTTAGAATTCCTCGGGCCGTAAATTACTTAGAGCGGTGTTTCGATAAAATATGAAATAGGTTCTAGCAACTATCTCAGTAAGCCCGGTTGATATCTTGACTGAATTTGCGAAGGCCCAGTAATTCCGAAGTAATGATTAACGGAGGGTTTTGGGGCGGTAAACAGGGTTGCTGGCACGTCGCGCGATGTATTTAAGAGGAAGGGCTGCAAAACTTAATTTTGGATTTGAGGCCAAAATACTCACCTAAACCTAATGATATTTTTTTTCATCAAAGAGCATAGTAAATATCTAGTACGGATTAGATATAATTTATTTATTTTGATTTTACATTATGAAATATAGGCCATTAAAGGAATCGATATTTCGCGATTTTAGAGGCATCTTTAACAATTATTTAGGGGCTAACGGTGAAAAAAAAAATTATAAATAAAAAAATTAAAATGAGCATTATGGTGGACGTTAAATTAAATTAAAAACGACCAATTTACGTTGGAATACAAATTTTCCGTACATAATTTAAAAGAACGACTCAAAAAAAACAATAAACTCGCAAATGATTTTCTAAGTAGCTTCTGAAATTATGAAAATTGATTCTTTTTTCATGGCGTATACTTCATAATTTAAAACAAAAACAAATAAAATACTTCTCATCGTGCTAGATATTTACTAAACCTTTAATTTAAAAAAAATATATCATTCAGTTTGGTTGGGTATTTCGGCTTCAAATCCAAAATTAAGTTATTTATGAAACAGGCAGCGCAGCCGTTCCTCTTATTGAAACAAAATAAATATAGTCGAGGGAGAAACTTCACTTGAGCACACATAGCGTCATGGGCTGGAGACAACAGGGTTGTGAATTCATTGATTATTTACTAGGAATAAGGCAAGATATAATCAGCTGGAAATACTAGGAATGTTATTGAATACATCCTCGATAATTATTAATAAGGTATGAGACTAGTATAAATATTAGTGAGTGTGTATTTTGTATATTCTCGCGGTTTGCAAATTATATGATTGTAAGTACTTACATGCTGTTATTGCTAAATATGTTTGTAAGACATTAACTAACTAACTAACTAACTAACTAACCATCACACCGTTTCACCGCGGGGGTAGTCAGAGAGAACGGACCGCCAAACAATTCGATCTTGGCATACACTTCTTGCTTCATTCACATTCATACAACGTCTCATACATTCTCTTCTGTTATTCCGACTTCTGATATGGCGCGACTGAAGTATTTGATTCACTTGATCGTGCCATGTCTTCTTCGGTCGTCCCCGGCTTCTTCTTCCATTCACATTCGCGTCATATATTCTCCTTACACTCCTTTCTTCGTTCATTCGCTCTACATGCCCAAACCATCTAAGCGTCCCTTTCTTAATCTTGCTCACTACGCTTACATCAGCCTTGCATTCTTTACGAATCTCAAAATTATTCACACGATCACACATGGTTTTACCACACATTCGTCTTTCTACAGCATTCAGAAAGTAGACTGAATACTGTAGAAAGACATTAATATTTAATTGTATTTCGTGAATTATTCATTCTTTTTGTGTTTAATTCGTAGAACTCCATTTAATTTTTTTTTAAATTTAATGTAAATCAAATTAAATAATGTTATTATTAAGTTGTGCAAGTATTTTTAGTTTTTATTATAGTGACAGCTGTTTCGGCGTTTTAGGCCATTTTCAAACTGTGGTCAATCCACATTCTAATTTGGACGGGTTTTAAAAAAAAGTCATGATTTACTCCTTATGTTTAATTGATAATGTTTTCTTAATTGATTGTTTAAATGTGTTGTATTGTTTTGATAATGTGAACATACTGAGAAGCGATGAATATATAATTTTCCTTACTTTATTAATTAATGTTATATTAGGATCATTCGTTCGTTTATTAAGTTCTAATTGTTCCAGTAAAAAAAAAGCTATCTATGTGCCTACTGTAATGTGTTTTGCACCTGCGTCACTATTGTAATTTGAATTTTAACACAAACTATGTAAAAACCTATATAGGGCGGATACAATATAATAAATAAATAAAACAACATTAACGGGGGAGCCAAAATGTTAAATTTCAGTGCCTACCTATTATGCGGAAACAAGAACAATGTCTACAAAAGTTAAAGCATGGCACTAATTAAAAGTACGATTTTTTTATAAGACAAAAGAAAGTCTCAACTGGCTCAGTAGGCCAGTACCTACCAACTAAAGACCCTCACTCCACTCCTTCCGCAATGATACTGATGACGATACTTACGATTTTCAACATATCTAGCCTATTCCGAACACAACCATTTTTTCACGATTTGTGATCTCTAATGATCTTTTAAAGGTCTATTCACATCTACCAGCACCGCGCAGAGCAGAATAGTACAGTACAGGCACGGTACAGATGCGAATATTCGCATTACACCTTGCAGCACAGCACAGACGCGAGTACGGTTGTCAACTGAGCGTTAACGTCCGCCATAACATTTTTGAAGATTATACAATCCTTTTCCTATATTTTAAAAATTATTTTATAACCTATATTTCCTGACCAATTCAATCAACTTTTCGTTGTCCATATTCTTGGTTTTAGCAATATCTGCGTCTATTGGCCCCAAGGGACGGTAACGCCAAGATAGCCGTATTACCGGTGCTGTATTCAACTAACTGCGCATGCGCAGACGTCACCAGCGACCGCCAGCACCATCAAAATATTCTAGCCGACAATCTCGGCCAGTGCTGGTCCGTATATGCACGGATACGTTACACTTAAGTACACTGTTATGTGAACGTGGTCATTGAAAATATAAGAAACTAATGTTGTCGTGCCTGCACTGTACTGTTCTGCACTGCGCGGCGCTGGTATATGTGAATAAGCCATAATACGTTCCGTTGAAGTTGTTAGTTTGTATACGTCACCTTTATTTTTTCTATTAAAATATCGCATCAAGCACTAGTCACCCTCTAAAACCAACTTCGGAAGTAGTTTCACCATCCCGTATTTGCGAATGAAGACAAATAGGCAATTTTTTCAGCGAATGTCTCACAAGAAGTTATTGTTACTACAATAATGTGAACCCATATACTGACGTGTGTACTGTTCTTGCAACGTTTTAGTATGGAGGAATAGTATATGGGTTCGAGATAACAATTGATTTATTTCAAGTTTAATCAATCTGCACAACCTTTTTCTAGGAATAAGGCTTTAAGGGGTTTTGGAATAATGTATTGACCAGTGTTTTTCATCCTTAAAATTGGGTATAAGGCATTTCCCAATAATATTGTGTACTGTTACAAAGTGGAAAGAAATGGGAAAGGAAAATAAGGGGAACATGAAGGATTTAAAGTACCCAAGCATTTAAAACACGTTAATAAACGAAGAAACAACTATTTCAGGGAAAGTTTTTTTTTGGCGATCTCACACAAGAATGATTCTGAATTAATTTTTCTTTCTGTTATAAAGAATTATTATTTATTATATCTACTGTCTTTAATACGGAGTTTGATAAATAATCTATGAGGTTTCCACATCCAAAACGTCCATAATGCATGGATATCCCAAGCATAGTGGACGAAAAATTTATCAACGAAAATTTTTTATTAATTTAAAAAAAAGTGTAATGTTAAAGGATTTCTCAACCATTTGCCATAGAGGTAATGCTGAAGTATTATATATATATTTATCAAACCATTATCAATTGAAAAATAATATTCAGTTAAGCATGGTAGCTGATATTGATGTACAGCACGGGTGTCCAAAATGTTGATTTCAGTGGTCTCAAACTTCATCGCGTTCATGTTTCTTATCTACCATCATGTATTTTTTTAAAGCTTTTAAAAATCATTACAATAAATTAGATTTTTTATTTATTTATTGAATAATTTGATTGAAGTAAACATAGTATTGATTGGAGTGGAAATGGGAAGTAATCTGAATCGTCACCATAAACATACATATTTTGAAAGGAAGTGTAAAGGAAAAATCAGTACATAAAATGTAGTGCTCCTTCAATAACTGTATAAGTAATTTGTGGTACTATGTTTAAAGTGAAATAACAACAACATAACTGATAAGAAGTACTTTGTTTACTTCACTGTTTTTAATATATAAATATCTACATGTATCAGAAGCAAAGCTTCCCTCATCAGGATATACAGTATACTGATGAGGGAAGCTTTGCTTCTGAACCATAACTGAAACACATATATATATATATATATTAAAACAGTGACGTAAATAAACTACTTCTGATTAATTATTTTAATAATTACGGCACAGAAGAATTATTCATCTAACTAAGTACTCGTTATATTAATAACGGTTATAATACTAAATTAATGGAAAAAACATCAAACGAAAAGTATTAAAAAAAGTTTCTTAGATCCCATGTTTATCCTCCAATAAATGACAGTGGAAAATGTGTTTATCCTCCAATGATTGACGGTGGAAAATATGTTTATCCTCCAATAAATGACATTGAAAAATATGTTTATCCTCCCATGATTGACGGTGGAAAATATGTTTATCCTCCAATAATTGACGGTGGAAAATATGTTTATGCTCCAATGATTAAACGGTGGATATGTTTATTCTCCAATATTGCAGTGGAAAGTATGTTTATCTTTCAATAATTGACAGTGGAAAATATGTTTATCCTCCAATAATTGACGGTGGAAAATATGTTTATCCTCCAATGATTAACAGTGGAAGTTTATTCTCCAATAATTGACTCTGGAAAATATGTTTGTCCTCTAATGATTGAGAGTGGAAAATATGTTTATCCTCCAATAATTGAAGGTAGAAAATATGTTTATCTTTCACTAATCGACAGTAGAAAAAAAAATTATGCTCTACTGTGGGAGACTGGAGAAAAACGGTATTTAAAAAAAAATCATACTTTAAAATCTTTAATTAAAAATATCCCAAATACTACAAAACTAGCATTTTATACTAACAAATTAAAAAAAAGCTAAATATGTATATTAAATAACAATGATAAGGAAGATATCTTTAACAAATTGGGGTATACAAATTAAATTGTAACGATTATAATTACTTTTATACAGACTTCACTAGAATTACGGAGCACCTGAGTAGTTTAAATAATAATACGTATTCTGAATTCGCCAACCATCTTTTGGAAACATATTTCGACATAAACGAAGGTTTATAAATTTTACATGCAAATACCAGGGGTTGACAATTAGATAATTTTGAATTTTTACAAATGAGAAAAAACGTCAATAGGGAATTAAATATTAATTTCTAAAATAGATTTATAGTTATGAATTTGTGTTTATATTTTGGTGGTGTAAACAAAGTAATTCTTATTAATTTACTAACTAAATATTATTAATAACCGAATCCTTTTACAAGGAGCCACCTCCTAAAATTGTACCTAATTAGTTCACCCCCTCCCTTTCATCCTCTCCCACCACTTATTTCTTGTAGTTTTGTTTATGTCTATATTAGTATGTCAGTTTTTGATTTTTTATTTTTATTTTATGTATATTTTGTGTCCTGAAGAAGGAATCATTGGTTGAGAAAAAATGTTATTTTTTTTTAATTAATAACAGTAGTCACAACTAAGGTCGGGTTGTTTCACAGAATTATAAGGATTCATCTAAATTTTGTAAGTTAATATTCGAGTTCTGTGAAAGATCTATTCAAATTCTGATATTATTACAATATTGGCCAGTAGTTTCACAGTGCTTGTATTACAACAGAACATGAATAAAACTTTCAAAGAATTTGAATATTAACTTTGAAATTTTGATGAATCCTTCGAATTCTGTGAAACAACCCGCCCAAAGTGTTTATTATTATTATTTTTTTAAAAATAAAAGCTTCTAATTGGATTTTTCTCGGTTCGAGAAAATATTTTTTAGTAAGCCATCCGACTTAAAATCAGATTTCTGGCTAAGTCCTCCATTTACGACACAAGCAACATATTCCGCTAACTGTGATGCTAGTAGTAGATTTTCAAATATTGTCACATTGTTGGTAACGAGGGAATATTCTTCTGTCTTTCTTTAAAAAAAAAAGAACAAAAAAGATCTGTTTTACAAAATACAAAAAGGAATCGTGAAAAAAATCTGTCCGTCTTAAATGTTTTGAATCAGCCTCTCTAATGTTCAAGCTTTATTCCGTTTATTGGCTCGACCTTGGATCAAGAAAATTTCACTTGCATGTATAATTATTGATTTGTTATATGGTGGCCGCTTTAGATCATAGAAGAAGTCGGGATGCCCGAGGAAGATAAGGAGGGATCGAGCGAATCAAATGCTTATCGAGAGTCGGAATAACAGAAGAGAATGTATTAATGTGAAGAAGTCTATGCCAAGACAAAGTTGTTTGGTATTACATCACCTCGCATACCCCTACAGTAAATAACATGAAGTTAAATGTAAAATTAATTAAAAAATATAGTTTTTATTCACCACTTTATAAATATACATAGATATCTACATGTTTCGGAAGCGGTGCTTTTTTCATCAGGAATGTATTCGTATATTACTATTACTTACGTATATTACTATTACATGATTCGAAAGCGATGCTTTCTTCATCAGTAATATATGAATACATTCCTGATGAAAAAAGCACCGCTTCCGAAACATGTACATATCTATGTATATTTATAAATTGGTGAATACGAAGAATATTAACGCCACAAAGTGAATACCAATCAGTTGAAGAAATTATAAATGAAGTTAAATAATCAAATGATATCCACTAATATTTAAAAAAAAAAATAATAATAAAATTGGAACAGAGTGTAAAAAAATGTGTCTTTTATTTAAACATTATAATGGAATTCCACCATGTATTAATAGTTGCAAAAATAGAAATAAAAATAAATTAAATAGTTTTAAAAAAATCTTTCATTAAAAACAGTTCGTCCATTCGCTAGTTCCACTTTTAGCCACCTTCAAAGTTAAGTGTGTCAAGCTGTAGTGAGTGGTCGATCGCCTGACTCCTAATAATTTGAATGTTGATCTTCATTAGTATACCCCTGTATGTAATACGTACATTTTATGGCTTTATATCACAGAAATGCGAAAAAATAATCAGCTTAAATTCACAAAATTTAATACGCGTTGGAGCGATATGATTCCCGGTAAAATCTATTATCCGTATAACACTGCGTAGGTCGGTCCATATATAAAAAAATTGTGAATTTTGTTATATTAATTAATATGAGTACCCGAATTAAATAAAGCACTACGTGCTATTTTAAAAATCACATTTAAAGTAAATATGTAGAAATAATCCTTGCGCGATCGCCAATACACTAAATAAAGAGTGCTAAAAAATACATTTTATGGAAAAACGTACAATTCGTATTTACCAGGTGTGTTTTCCCATAAAAAGCATTAAGTGCCGATAGATATTAGTCGTGTTTACTAATAAAACGACTAAATTACCAATGGTAAAATGATCGAGTACATAGTCCTTTTTAGTAATTTTTCACGAGGCATTTAGATAAGGTTTTTGTGAAATGAGACGTGGCACGCCTAAAAATTCGAAAGGAAATCGTCTGTATTTTAAATTTCACTGCATGTTAATAAAAAATTCTAATGTTTCTGTAAGGCCTTATATTTTTATGCAAAAAATTATAAAAATATGTTCCTTAACATTTAGTGTTTTTATTCAATAAAACCCCATATCTCGGTTCAACATTTTTGGTACTTAGTGCTTTACTTAATCCAAGTATTCATATGTGTATTATTCTTCTTCAAATACGATTTCCTTTACAATATTATTTGACAAAACAAATTTCCTTGAAAGCGAAATATAAAATATATAAATTTTTCAAATCATACACTCAGGGAGCTTTAGATTATCACCAACCCCCCGAATTACTTTCAGGGGAGGAAATTCAGCGGAATATATGAGATTCTCCTTTCTTTCCTGCCGAAACCTATGAAATATACGCCTCCAGAGGGTCTATTGACAAGGATATTAAATCTTCTATCCAAGATGATACATGCTACTTACATATCGAATCAGAATTCATCTCGTCAAAACGAATTCAAATCCTGTTGTAGGATTTGAAAAAAATATATATAATGCCATCTTCCCGTATATAATGAATTACGCATATAGAGTAACATAATCTCTACAATCTGAACTCAAAAATTATTAAAACTCCTCTAATCGTAATGTCAAAGAGATGTTATTTTACCAGAAATGCCACGTGGTAATACATTGAGATTTCTGGCTACTGATGATTCATATAGGAACTTAATGTACCATTTAAGAATTTCTAAACAACAATTATCGAAAAATGTTGCCAAGGTTATTTGGGTCCACAATAGACTCGAAGGACTTTATTTAGAGGTAAGTTCATGACAAAAATTCATGATTCAAATAATCATCTATTGTGATATTGTTTATTAACAATTTATTAAATTTCACCGCAACAATTCACAAAAACCCATGTGATTTATGCTCAGTGACTGACGCGCACCCTGCCGCGGTTGTAAAAAAATGTAACAAACTCTTTTCCTCTTCACCCGCGGAGGGAATATTTTCCATCAGTTAAGGAAAGCAATAACATTGTATATGCATACATACATGTGGATGACCACGACCCAATGTTTAGAGGTTTTTTGTGTAATTTGTCAAAAAAACAAGCGCCGGAGACCCGCCTTTACATCCACAAAAATAGCCACCTCTGTGATGGATTGCCCTGAACTGCTTGAACGGATTCCATTAAGAGTGCCCAATAAAGAAACCAGACAAAACCATACACTAAGCCTCCCTCAATGCAACACAAACTCAAAACAAAACACGTTTTGACGGCCTCCATGGTCGAGGGGTAAGACTCTCGACTACGAATCCGAAGGTCGCGGGTTCACATCCCAGCGTGCGCAAGTAATTTTTATTTAATTAATTTGTGTTGTTTCACAATTAATTCATTTAAAAATAATATATAGTATATTTGCGCACGTTCCAGAGTGGAAGATACTCTCAGTATCGCCCTGGTGAAAGACCACCATTCAGAATTGAAACGTTGCTTGAAATGGCTTTTAGCCGTGTTTGGTGACCAGATCTGAATAGCCAGGTATTTCCCCACCACCCTCTTCCCCTTCTCCTTCCCCTCCCAAATACCTTCAGCCTCACAACATTCCCCAATTGGGAATGCCACAGTCTCACTGGCTCCAGACAGTTGGGAGCAGTTTGGGACTCTTGTGCGGTATTCATATAAAAAAACACGTTTATTCACCGCGCTTCACTCATTTTTAATACTTCATACAGTGACGATTAATTAACTCCGCCCCTCACAACTTCAAACGTAAAATCAATAAAAAAATATTCAGAGAATACGTATTACTCTACAGGGACTAGATCCATTACCTTCCCCTCCTTCCCATCATCTCATCCCCGTAGGTTAAACTATCTAACTAGGTAACGTAATACTAAGTTCGGTGATCGTGCTTTCGGAGTGTCAGGACCTAAAGCCTGGAATGAACTGCCGCATGACTTAAGAATTATCAAAGACCCAACAGAATTCAGAACTGAACTTAAAACACATCTTTTCATAAATTAAAGAAATTCACCTGTAAATTGCTTAGCTAGGCTCGCCGGTTAGTACCTAAAGTCATTAAATAAAAAAAATAAAAATAATAATTAAATTAAATAAATAAATAAAAAACAAAAAAAAATATATATAATTAAAAATTCACGCATCGGTGCGCAAATGCGTCCACAGCCCGCAACACTGTAAACAACCAAAGTGTAAAATAAAAAAAAAATAAAAACCTTAATATTTATTAGAAGCTTCTTACGCTTCTTAAGGTAATTTTATAGATATTTTCGAGTCCTAAAATTCATTTTATTAATACTTTCCAGTCCTAAAAATTAATACCAATAATTCAATAAATACCAACTCTTCTTGTGCCACCAATCATCTAATAAATGTAACATCAATAGAAGAGGAGAAACAAATAACCATGTAAAACTATCATCTCTATAATTAAATTTTTCTAAAACTGTGTTAATCTGAAGCGACCTGCCAGGTAAGTATGTTTTTTCTGTATTTGTCTGTACATAATTAGTTAAGAAATATTTGTACAGCGCCCTTGAGGTGATTTTTCACAAAAACTGCGCTATACAAGTCATCCAACTATTATTATTATTATTATATTAACGTAATTTTTGTTAATTTAATAATTTTTTGATACTTGAGTGAAAACCTATAATTAGTTCAGTTTGTATAGACATTTACCACACACAATAATTAGTGCAAAACTGTTGGTTGACCAAAATAAAATATAAAATAAGATGCAACTCCTAATTAAAGTCATATTTTAAATAACGTTATTTAAATGATAAAGCTTCGGTTCATATATGGAGAAAATATGACCTCTCTTATGATATACTCCTAGCCCAAAGCAGGACATAATAAATAAAATTGACCTCAATTCTATCGACGTATCTATTTAGTGCGAACATATATAATACCTATTCACCAATGAAATTCGGCTAAAAACAGAAAAGGAAAAAACCTAATGTAATCCGATTAGTCATTGAAACAATATTATTCGCAGACAAAAACAGGAATAGGGATAAGCGGGCTAATAACAGTGAATAACTTCCATATCCACAGCACAGTAGTAACGTGAAAAAAAATCTGCTTTGACCCGACTCCGGAAGGACACTAAATTCAGGGTCAAAGAAATCGATGGTCGTTTGTCGGCATGTGAATGGAGATGGATGAAAAGACATTTGTGTGGCAGGACTGGTGATAGGCGGCGCTAAATCATCTCTGGCTACCCGTTCGGATATCCGACGTGACGTGATAGTATATCAAAGTGACTTTGCACAAAAAAAAATAATTGTTTCATTCTGTTTCTGACGTTTATTTATTTATTTTTATATTAACCGACTATTGTCCAATTACAAAAAATACGCAACACGAAATGAGAAAAACAAGGGCTACAGAAACAGAACAGGGTATCCATGATATATGAATGAAGCAATGACAAAAGTATACATTTGAGAAAACAATCAAGTCAAAGCCTGGACACGGTTTTGGTAGAGTCCACGATGTTAGATATATTAAATGATATGTTTCAAAGTTTATTTTTGACAAAGACTGACAAAGGCAATTTAGACAGATGCCAAAAATTTAAAGGCCCTGGCTTGAGTTAACAAAATAATGTAATAAAATAGTCTATTTTTTTATATATACTGTATATTTATATAATAGTACCATCTCTGATGTATGGCAGTGTGGAACTGGCAGAAGAAAGATGAAAGTAGACTATGCTGTAGAAATGAGGTCCCTGGGACATGCGTGGTGACACCGTGTTAAAATTGTGGAGATTCTGAAAAAATGCTAGCATGATGTAAGCGTGATGGATATGTAGACGTCCGAAGAAGACATGTTAAGAGTCAAAATAACAGAAGAGTATGGATGAGACGATGTATGAATCCGAAGAAGCAAAGAGTGTGTGCCAGGACAAAGTTCTGTCTCGGTTTATCCACTCTGACTACCCCGCGGACAAATGGCGTGACGGTAAAGTTAGTTAGTTATTTAGTGAAATAAGTTCTACATAATCACAAATTACGTTAAAGAAATACAGCGGGAATTTTGATTATTTAAAACTAGGATATTCAAAAATACAAATGTTGGTAAGGATTTTTTTGTTCCTGAGTAGTTGTGAAAAAAAGGTTGAAAAAAAAATATATCTGGAACGTTAGACAGGGAGATTCAATTACAAAAATATTGATGGACACATTGTTTTAGGTATTGTATTGTATCGTATTTGGGAATTAATTAACAAAAAAAATAAAATAAGTTTTTTACGCCCCCAAACAAAACATTTAAATAAAATAATCACTTACGCCGAACGACCCTGTATCGATCGATTTTCCAATTAGGTACCATTAACTCATCCCAATAAAATTCTCGAATGACGTTATTAAAATTTAAATCGTATTCGCAGAAAGCTTTGATAATATTTATTCGATGCGGTGCCTACTTTAACTTCCAAAAAAACCCTGTACACTGTTTCTAAAAAAAATCAAAACAGTAAAATAAAAATTTGCATGGCGTTCGGACAAGAATTAAATAAAAACCCTTAGGCCGCAAGTAAATCAAAAGAAAAAAAAAACATTCCCGAGTAAAACATGAAACTTTTATATTGGAGATTAGAATACTGACATGGAAGTCGCGAGTGATACAAATGCTCGCATATCAAAATTTATCATACATTGATGTCAAATATAAATATATATATATATATATGTATTTAAATAATTTTGCACCGCACGGCGAGGTGACGGCGCCGCACGACATGAGGGACATGTTGCTTCTTTTCTGATACGCAAACACTTGACCACGTTTGGATGTTCATTGGATGGGCTGCACTCCAACGGTTAAAATGAATAATTTGCCATGAAAGTATTAAAAATTAAAGTTTTTAGTGCAACGATCAAAACCAGAAAAATAAATTTAAACATATTACACGCTTTTTCAACAATATCCCTTATTATTTGCGAAAATACCCTATGTAGAAAACATCGTGTTCTAATGTTAATTGATATATCACTAGTTCCAGTACCGCAAGTACGACCTCCACAATACGACAAATGCAACATTTGCCGCTTAGTGAGATGGCAGTATTGAGAGTTTTTTTTATATATGTTATCGGGTTATTCGTAACCCGGGAATGTTTATTTTTCTTTAAAAAATACATTAATATACCAGTTGTCCGGAATCTGGCTATATATCTTCCTCATAACTAGCAGAAATTTAAAAAATGTACGTAGTCCATTCCACGTTTTAAGTCTGGATTTTCACATGAATTGTATGTGGTTTAATTAAAAGGGTTGCAGCCACAAAAGGGAACCTTTTTGATAAAATTGTTTTTTTGAGGGGAATTCAATTATGATTATTATTTTCATAATGAATTCTCTCATAAAGTTATTTTGCGAGGGTTTTGATTTTGATGTTCTGTTGTTGATAGGAAAAAAAATAATATTGAAATCAGTGATTTACCAACCGGGTTACAAACGAAAGATATAGATTTTAACATATAAGGTTTTTATAGAGGTTTATGATTACCACAGAAGACTCCAACTGCTTTCAGCTGTTTGGAGCCAGTGGGACTACAGCTTCCTCAAATGGGGTATGTTGTAAGGCTGAAGGGAGTGGGGAAGGGAAGAAGATGTGAAAAAATATGTTGGAGACATCTGGCTATTAAGACCTGGGGCGCTATTCCCGTTCTTTTTAAGGAAGATTTCTTACGTTTTTCCTTGGGGTTAAAAACTTCTTGATTAACTGCGGAATTCCGGTGTGACATTAAAAAGATCCTAAATAGATTCTCAAAAGATTATTTGAAAACACAAATTGATGAAACATCTTCAAGTGACTGATTAGATTTTGAAGTAAAACTTTTAAAAACAATTACATTATGTTATAATTCATTTTAATACATTTTTATTTTATTTTTAAATACCATAAGTAAGCTTTTAACGAAGAATCAAGTGACATTGGAATTTGCGCTTGACGTGAATTGTCAAAGATGTCAACATCTATATAATGTTTAATAATGTTTACTAGCTAATTATAAATAATAACTTAATTGGTAAAATACTTAATATTGAGTTTTCCTCTTGTTAAAACATCGCAAATATTGACTTTTTTGATGAATTTCGCTCGCTGAATTAAACTGACAGCTGTCATTCGAGAGAATCGGAAACGCAATTAAGTAAGAAGGGTTTAACCCTAAGAAAAAAGTTAAGGAATCTTCCTTAAAAGAACGGGAATAGCGCCCCCGGTCATCAAGCATGGTTAAAGCCATTTCTGGCAACCTTTCGATTGTGAGTGGTGGTCTTTCACCAGGGCGATACTAAGAGTATGTACCACTCTGGAAGGTTGTGTTAGATTTAGGCATCATTAAATATAATATGAAAGTGAATGTTTTTTGTATACTTTATGAAAATAAATATTAGTAATATTTGAAGACGATATAGAATATGAATTCTATGCGAAAAGATCACAATCCGTATCCTTGTTAGACCTACTCGACTCTACTATATTTTCCACTGTGACAACCACAGCATGAACTGTTCATATAACTCACCACCCCCGCGTCTTCACCGAACTGCCAATACCTATATCAACATATTCCAAACCCCTCCAACCAGCATTAAAGGAACAATATTTTGAATACGCATTTCTGTATTTTTAAGTTTCTGCTATAATTTTTGTAATGTTTAACTAAGTAATGTGCCTACTCTTTATGTGTATCCTAATTGCACGACGTATATAATGTTTTAAAATACCTATGGTGATTCAATAAATTAATAACACTCATAAAGCGAAATTAAAGGAAGTATAAATATATAAAACATTTAATAATTGAAGAATATAATATTAACTTAACCTGAATGAAATATGAAACCGAAAAAAAAACAATAGAAAATAAAAAGGTATCAGTCTTTTTTTTTTACATGAATACCGCACAAGAGTCTCAACTGCTCCCAATCGTCTGGAGCCAGTGAGACTATGGCATTCCCAATTGGGGAATGTTGTGAGGCTGAAGGTATTGGGAGGGGAGAAGGAGAAGAGGATGGTGGGGAAATATCTGGCTATTTAGATCTGGTCACCAAACACGGCTAGAAACCATTTCAAGCAACGTTTCAATTCTGAATGGTGGTCTTTCACCTGGGCGACACTGAGAGTATCTTCCACTCTGAGACGTGCGCAAATATACTATAATTATTTTTAAATTAATTAACTGTGAAACAGCACAAATTAATTAAATAAAATTTACTTGCGCACACCGGGATTTGAACCCGCGACCTTCGGATTCGTAGTCGAGGGCCTTAACCCCTCGACCATGGAGGCCGTCAAATTAAAAAATAGTGGATGATATTGACAAAGTCTTGAATTTGAAATATGATTTAGATGAAGATTACATAAATTGAACTGGTCTCATTGTAAAGTTGGTAAAGCGGTTGTCCCGGAAAGACAGAGGTCCTGGGTTCGAGTCCCAGATGCGACTGATGTATTTTTAATGTCTGTTGTTTTTTTTCGGTTTCATGATTCATTTAGGTTATGTTAATATTACCTTCTGCAATGATTAAATATTACAATGCGGTTTTTTAAACTTCAATAAAATAATTAAACATTAAAAATTAAATAAAACATTGACTTTGCGAAATGACAAATTCTCTTTTTATCGTTTGGCACAACAAGTGAATTAAAGGGGAATGCCTCCCTTGCGTGTTATAGCTTTGCTATATATTATTTGCTCTGCGCATCTACACTCATTTCTCTGTTAATTCGCACTACATGTCCAAACCACCGAGGAAAATAGTATTGCCACTGTGATGAGCGAATACAGCCGGCACCAAGATAGACGCTCTATACTGGCTAAGCGTCATAAAATGACAGAGAACCTATACCTGTACTACAAATTGTATCCTTGAAAATTCAAACGAATTTTTGCCAAGAGGCACCAAAAAAGTGAAGTACCTCATTCTTCAAGTGAGTTGACAGAGACAAAAAGTAAAGGGAAAATGCGGAAGTAATCCAGTCAATTGGGTGGACAAAGAATAGAATGCGAGAGTGATCGATCACAACATTGAGCAATAGTAGGCTCTGCCCTCTTTACGATTGATTTATTTCGCATAATGTTACGGTTTGCAATGATGCGAATATATGATGGTAAAAAAACAGAACTGAGAGGAGGTATTTAAGAAAGATTGATTATACTAGTATGTACCTATATGTTGCTAAAAATCTATTGAAATAATATTTTTTTTACAGCACAAGACCTTTAACAGGAAAGAAAGCCATTTGCAGCTGATTAGTAAATTTTTTTTCTTTGCGGACTGTTGTCCTTTAGTAACATTAACCTCACACGAAACGGAAAAACAACAATTGACAGAGAAGGGGTGCTACATACACGAATAAAGTAATGAGAAAAGGGAAAAAAGAAAGATCCCATTGTATTCCGCTAGTAAAATGTAAAAAATGCATTGGTAGGTATTATACCTTGCAGGGAACAATTAACTATCCATAAAATGTAAGCGGCAGCCTTAAAATAGGAATATTTTTATTTTTGGTAAATTGGGAGCTCGCTTCGTTTTGTGCTAGAAATATTTAATAAGTTTAATTGTCATTGTGTTTAATTCGTAGAACTCAAATTATTTTATTTATGTTATTTAAAAAATAAATCAAATTTAATAATTTCTTCAAATGTTTGATAACTTTGTGGAGTCATTATTAATTATATAATTAAAAATACACTTTTTATACATCACTTTCATTAAAATATTAATGTTTACAAAGTGTATGTTTGATTATATAATCAAATTTAATAAGTTTATTATTAAGTTCTGCAAGTACTAAAATTTTATTGTAATTGTGACAGCTGTTTCGTCATTCAAAACCATTTTAAACTGTGGTTAGGCCAGATCGAGGCGACTAATTTATATGATTTTATTTACCTCTACTTAAATTGAGATTTTATGGTTTTTGTAATAGTGTATTAAACATTTGGTAAAACCCGATTTAAATCAATTGTGATAAATGAAATTCTTTATCCTTTGAGGCACTCATCTTTAAACCGTTCTTCGACATACTTATTTTGTATAATTTTGTTTCGCCAATCGATTTTGGCGTCCCGTACACGAGTATATCGCATTCGGCTCTTCAATTACCTCTCCCAGTTTCAGCTCTATAATAATACAAAGCTTTTTTTAAATTTTATATGAATACCGCACAAGAGTCTCAACTGCTCCCAACCGTCTGGAGCCAATGAGACTATGGCATCCCCAATTGGGGAATGTTGTGTGGCTGAAGGTATTGGGGAGGGGAAGCAGAATAGGAAGAGGAAGGTGGGGAAATACCTGGATATTCAGATTTGGTCACCAAACACGGCTAAAAGCCATTTCAAGCAACGTTTCAATTCTGAATGGTGGTCTTTCACCAGGGCGACACTGAGAGTATCTTCCACTCTGGAACTTGGGCAAATATATTATATATTATTTTTAAATTAATTAATTGTGAATCAGCACAAAATAATTAAATAATATTTATTTGCGGGATTTGAACCCCCGACCTTCGGATTCATAGTCGAGAGCCTTACCCCTCAACCATGGAGGCCATCAATCTATTTTTTTTTAATAGAGAACCTAATAATATTCTTCATTACGAAAGATTATTATTGTTCTGCTATTTTTATGATTATTTGTTTTATTTATTGTTGTTTTGTAAAATATTGTTTAACTAAGGTCCTGCTGACAATACTTGCAGTAGCTTAGCATGTACAATTTCCCATTGTATGAAAATATTATTATGCAATAAATAATAAATTCAATGAAAATCTATTTTTCTCTGGAGATTACAATCCTAAAAGAAAATTCAATAGCCTTGTGTAGGTAACTAGTGTATTTACCTCGGCTCATTTAGTTTTTATGGTCATAAATAATAATTTCAAGGGTTCCTCTATTTAACATTGCCAACACGTTCAAGTAAACAATAACTTGAAAAATCCTCCCAAGAGAACTATTGTAGCGAAGATTTATTGGAAAACTTGTCTCCGAATTTCTTACGACAAGTTTCGTATTCGGTCCACTTTGTTAAATTAGTCTATGGAAGAGGGCTCTATCGTTTCACAGTTTTTTGCTCCTACGTTTGTTTCTAATCACAATCAGGGTGGATTTTGAAAACGTGTACGGTTAAGACCGCAAGCCCTTCTATCTTCAATGTTTTTTTTTGTAGGCTTACAGACGTATTTTCGTAATACTGTATTGAAGGCCGCAAAAGGAAAGTTGTAGTCGCACACTGATCACGTTTAGATGAGG
Source organism: Halesus radiatus (assembly GCA_022606495.2). NCBI lineage: Eukaryota > Metazoa > Arthropoda > Insecta > Trichoptera > Limnephilidae > Halesus > Halesus radiatus. The sequence goes on along the minus strand of JAHDVE020007333.1, from coordinate 111,853 downwards.
AAACATTTATTCGATTATTTTGTGTTATTTCACAATTCACTCATTTAAAATAATACATAGTATGTTTGCGGAACATTCGAGAGTATGATTGTATAATTGATATTTATTTTACATGTTCATTGTTCCCTACTTGCTATGCTAGGGCCGTGTTGTAGCAAGTAGTCCATTTCTGTATATAAATATAAAATATTCTCTTTTATTAACATGATAACATGTGTAGTAAACTTTACATTATTTAATATAGAAAACAAAAATTAATATGAACTCAAAAAAAAAAATTGTCATGGTTAGGTCGTTCAGTATTTCAGTAAACAGTAAATAAATAACAGAGAAAGATTAGTAGATACTTTCAGTATCACCAGCATTAAGAATCGAAACGTTACTTGAAATGGCTTCAGACGTGTTTGGTGACCGGATTTAAACAGCTAGGTACTTTTCCACCTTTCTCTCCCCCATCTCCTTTTCCTCACAACCTCCAGCCTCACAACACATCCCAATTGGGGATGCCATTGTCTCACTGGCTTCAGACGGTTGGAAGCAGCTGGGACTCTTATGTGGTACTGACACAAAAAAATAAGTATATAATATGCATTACTTATGTTTATGTTTTGACGGCCTTCATTGTTGAGGGGTAAGGCTCTCGACTACGAATCCGAAGGTCGCGGGTTCAAATTTTATTTAAATAATTTTTGCTGTTTCACAATTAATTAATTTAAAAATAATATTTAGTATATTTACGCACGTTCCAGAGTGGAAGATACCACCATTCAGAATTGAAACGTTGCTTCTAATGACTTTTAGCCGTGTATGGTGACCAGATCTGAATAGCTAAGTATTTCCCCACCTTCTTCTTCTCCTTCTCCTCCCCCTCCCCAATAAATTCAGCCTCACAACATTTCCCAATTGGGGATGCCATAGTCTCACTGGCTCCAGTCGGTTGGGAGCAGTTGGGAATCTTGTGGGGTATTCATATAAAAAATAAATGTTAAAAATCATTTGTAAAACAGATGCTACATTTTTTGAATTTATTAGAAATTAGTCTTCACACATATAAGTTGGCTCTTAACGATGTAAATTATGGATGGTTAAACCTTCAATCAGTTCAAAACTTTAAAAATCTTTCTTAAATACCACATAAAATACTCCATAAAACCTTGTTTAGAGTACAGAAATATTTTTCACAACATCTGGCCATCTTTTTCAACCATAAAGAAATCCAAAGTTCCGTGCCTTATTCAGCTGAAAAAAATTAAACTACTTCCCTTCGTCCGTAAATCACTTTCGATGGCTTTTTGTCGGTTTGTCCTAAATGCTATATGGAGTAGAAATTATTGTTATTCGGGGGTAAATATCGTGGCACGTGGGGAAAATCGTCCCAAGTGAAAAAAGGCAAAGGTCGAAAAAATGAGATTTAAGAATCGTTAATTCAGAAACCCTTTTGTTTTTTTTTGAGACTAAGTGGTAATTTCTAAAGTACTGCCTCATTATATAAACCCTGTGTTGGTTCTGTTGGACCTTCACGTAATAAAGTTTTTTAAATTCCCTAAGATGAAAACTTTGTAGTTCCTTGCTGTTCTTTTACGGGAAGCCATTACTAAACGTCGATGATTCCGGTGAACTGTTTTACCCTGACTTTCTATGTAACCTAGAATATGAAAGTCTTGAGAAAAATGCTTTCTTACGAGAAAAGTGACTCACTTCGTAGAAGTGGCGATCATCGCAAACAAATGTTCGTTAATTAGTCAATACGTCTGCACAGTTAATTTTGAAAATATCTACGACCGGTTTTCGTGCATCCAATTTCCTGTTTTTATGTGAAACACAATCATACGGCACTGTGTATTTTACTTGAAAAAAAAATGGGAATTTATTTTTACTTGGCAGTTCTAAAAACACTTCATTTGAATTTTTATAAAGCAAAAGGCGAGCAAATTTTATAATTAATTTTGAACGTGCACTTTCAACGGATGGATGCAAAGGTCACGTGACACCCATTTGGCACCAGCCTAGTTCACAGTTTGTTTCGACTGCGGTGAGCAAATTATACAACATTTATAAAAGAGTCAATCTAAATACTAATAAATAATCGATTTTTGTAAACAAGCCGAACCTTTTTACTTATTTACTGTTTTACTTGATTGACGCCCCTCGCCCTCCTTACTTGGTTTCTTCCCCTTAGGTGTTAGGGCATCTCTATGCATTATTTTCTCTTAGGTTCCTCGACGGCCTCCATGGTCGAGGGGTAAGGCTCTCGACTACGAATCCAAAGGTCGCGGGTTCAAATCCCGGCGTGCTCAAGTAATTTTTATTTAATTAATTTGTGTTGTTTCACAATTAATTAATTTAAAAATAATATATGGTATATTTGCGCACGTTCCAGAGTGGAAGATACTCTCAGTATCGCCCTGGTGAAAGACCACCATTCAGAATTGAAACGTTGCTTGAAATGGCTTTTTAGCCGTGTTTGGTGACCAGATCTGAATAGCCAGGTATTTACCCTTTTCCCCCACCTTCCTCTCCCCTTCTCCTTCCTCTCCCCCAAGCACCTTCAGCCTCACAACATTCCCCAATTGGGAGGCACCATAGTCTCACACTGGCTCAGACGGTTGGGAGCAGTTTGGGACTCTTGTGCGGTATTCATATAAAAAAAAAAGGTTGAATTATTATATAGTGTGTACCAAAAAAAATGTGTCTTCATTGTTTTAAGAATATTGGCTAGAGGTGACAAATTACTTCGCCCGCTAATTAGATATATTTCATTTTGTTACTTATATAACTATTCTTGTGCTTCCGCGACACTATATTATCAATGTGTCGAAATGAACAAAGTGTGACGAAAACATAGGAAAAGCTCCGCAAAACACGTCCGAGATGTTATAAATGGGTCGAATACTGTACGGAAACTGGGACACATAATTATTACATAAAATTTTGGAAAATAAATCTATATATTGAAATCTTGCAAATAACGTTACGCCTCGTTTGTCATTGTTATTTTCTGTGGAATATTTTTTTATGAGAACCAAGAAAATAATATTTACGATTGTGAAACTTGTTTAATGATCGGGTTATTTGTGTATCTTAATATTCATGTACCGCTGTATTCACAAACATTGCCTTTGTTTTATTGTTATTATTATGTTAATTTATCTAATTGATGCAAATGTAAATGTTCTTAACCCTTTCTCACCCAATTTAATTTCTTAAAAAAAAAAAAAAAAATTACCTTGAATTGTGTGTAGTGGAATTCTAAGAAAATTTTTTAGTATATTAATTTATTTTTTTTACTTATTGTTTAGGAAGTATTCAATGCCATTTTAAAATGACTGTGGCTTTGACTAGTAAATAATTAATTAGTATGCAGACAAATGAAACGTTGTTATTACATTATAAAGTATTTTTATCTGCATTTACATTGAGAAATTTTGGGACGATAAAAACATATATAATATATACTTTTTGTTTGGAATTTGCTTGTAATATGTAAGAGCGTACATTATTCTTTAAATAAAAATAATAAAACAAATGAAATAACAATAAAAACATTGTGTGTTTTACGGTAGTAGAGAAGTCGAATCACAGAATTCCAAAAGGAGCGAACATCGGTTTTTGTTTATGATATAAAGTGTGTACGCAGCGCATCCAACCCAACGAAAAAAAATGGTGTTGCCAGGGAAAGATCACTAAATCATTTTAAAAAAGCCGCAAATGAATAGGGTTAGTACTTACTTTGTAAATAATTCTCAAAGTTCGTGTATTTTTTAAATTACTCTGGGTGAGAAAGGGTTAAGAGGAACGGCTGCGCGGCCTGTTTCATTGAAAACATTAATTTTGGATTTGAGACCAAAATACTAACCTAAACCTAATGATTTTTTTTCATCAAAAAATACAGTAAATGTCTAGTACGGATTAGAAGTAATTTATTTATTTTTGTTTTACATTATGAAATATAGACCATTAAAGGAATTGATTTTTAGCGATTTTAGAGGCACCTTTAACAATTATTTGGGGGCTAACGCTGATGTAAAAAGAAGTTTTTCTATCATCTACGTTGAAAACATAATCAATATATATATATTTTTTTTTATATGAATACCTCACAAGAGTCCCAACTGCTCCCAACCGTCTGGAGCCAGTGATGCTATGGCATTCCCAATTGGGGAATGTTGTGAGGCTGAAGGTATTGGGGAGGGGAAGGAGAAGTGGTAGAGGAAGGTTGGGAAATACCTGGCTATTCAGATCTGGTCACCAAACACGGCTAAAAGCCATTTCAAGCAACGTTTCAATTCTGAATGGTGGTCTTTCACCAGGGCGATACTGGGAGTATCTTCCACACTGGAACGTGCGCAAATATACTACATATTATTTTTAAATGAATTAATTGTGAAACAACACAAATTAATTAAATAAAAATTACTTGCGCATGCCGGGATTTGTACCCGCGACCTTCGGATTCGTAGTCGAGAGCCTTACCCCTCGACCATGGAGGCCGTCAATATAAAAAAATTAAAAAAATAAAACAAATAAACTTAAAAATAAATTAAAAACGACCAATTTACATTGGAACATATAATTGCCGTACATAATTTAAAATAACTTCCCGAAGAAACGTTTTTTTTTTTTAATGTTTTGTTTTTATATTTTTATTTGCGTAATCATTTTTACATAGAAAATATGATAATTAAAAAAAAAAAAAAAAACAACAAACCCGCAAATAATTTTCTAAGTTGACTCTAAAGTAATGAAAATATTTTTTTTCAATTATTTATTTTTTAAAACAAAAATAAATAAAGTACTTCTTATACGTACTAGATATTTTTAATTAAACCTTTAATTAAAAAAATACGTATCATTCAGTTTGGATGGGTATTTTGACTTCAAATCCAAAATTAAGTTATGTATGAAACAGGCAGCTCAGCCGTTCCTCTTAAGTGAACAATAGTATGCTAGTAACACTCGTTATTTTTTGCAATTGTGTAAATGATTCAGAAAAATGATAATTTAAATCGTGAACGTAGAAAATAAAACCCTAATACATGAATGCTAGTCAGGAGTAGAAATTACGTTGTTTATCTAAAGGCATACGTTGTATACGTTGAGGTTGTCAAAAAAAATACATTTAGGTTAGGTTAGCAACCATAATTGAATTGATGAATGTTGATTGATGATTGAGGAATTGATGAATGAAGCAAGAAGTGTATGCCAAGATCGAGTTGTTTGGCGGTCCGTCCTCTCTGCTTACCCCTGCGGAGAAACGGCGTGATGGTTAATTAGTTAGTTAGTTAGCAACCATAATGACAAAAATATATGAACTGTATTGCCACAAATGTTATTTTTTTATCATTATGTACAAATTGGCCTCCATGGTCGAGGGGTAAGGCTCTCGAATACGAATCCGAAGGTCGCGGGTTCAAATCCCGGCGTGCCCAAGTAATTTTTATTTAATTAATTTGTGTTGTTTCACAATTAATTAATTTAAAAATAATATATGGTATATTAGCGCACGTTCCAGAGTGGAAGATACTCTCAGTATCGCCCTGGTGAAAGACCACCATTCAGAATTGAAACGTTGCTTGAAATGGCTTTTAGTCGTGTTTGGTGACCAGATCTGAATAGCCAGGTATTTCCCCTTTTCACCACCTTCCTCACCCCCTTCTCCTTCCCCTCCCCAATACCGTCAGCCTCGCAACATTCCCCAATTGGGAATGCCATAGTCTCACTGGCTCCAGACGGTTGGGAGCAGTTTGGGACTCTTGTGTGGTATTTATTAAAAAAATATATATATATATATTATAGACATTTAATCAAAGGAAATTAAAATTGTTCATTACTATGGCAACACCAAGGTTTTTGACGCATTCAAGCGTTGTTTGGCAGAATTTAGAGCGAGATATCTCGTTTCCAATGATTTATATTTTATGTAGATTTATGCCGATTTTCAAACAATTATAATTCAGATTTGAGGTTGTCGATTGATTGGTTGATTGGCTCACGTTCTTTGAGTTTTGTGTTTCTTATTTGTAAACAGTGATATTCACAGGAAAAACATCACAACTTAACGTTTTCACTTTTACTTCGATGTGTGATTTTTTTTTATATCTATATAATACATGGTATAATTATGTCGATACAAAACATCCATTCCATATGATTGTCTAAATAAAGCAATCTATTATACAAAGCGTTAAATAATAATAATAAAAAAAAAGTTTCAAAATGAAATTGTTTTAGAATGTGATGTCGAATCATATCCTTTCGGGAAGAAACGCTAATTTCTGGATACCGTTTGTGAACGTAAAAAATATACACTTGGACTTTTATGATTTTTTTAAATTACATTCATCGTCTATGTTCTTGGTGTTGTAAGTCAAAACATTTTAAACGATCTTAGCGCCCTTATTTCGTTTACTATAAAACGTTGGACTGTATTTTAAATATTATCACAGCGAAATAAATAGTAAATTAAAAATTGTTCCAGATACTTTCAAGTTCGGATCAATTTTATATTTTCAAATTGAGAAGTGTATTTTATTAGGCGTTACTTCGTTTTTTGTACTTTCTATTCGTGAAACTCTTCGGTTATGATTATATATGTATCCAGCCCAGAGAATTGCTCGCCCCGGGCGTTCCTGACATTGACTTTGCTCGACCTGACCTTGATTTAGATTTGACCTTAACCCACTTTGAGAACTTGTACCTTTTGTAACTGACCTAATGTATAACTCGATCTAGGGTTTATTTCCCCAAACGTGAGAAGATTAACAACCGGGTTCTAGATAATAAATTGTCGGGTAGCAACGCGTAAAAAATAAATCGGAATTGTTATGCGAAGAGATTCATCTTCACTGGTATATAATTTTCTGAACAATAGTTCTATTGAGAAATTTTGATTTTTTATTTGCAGTGTATAAAAATGTTTAATAAAAAATTATAACAAATTGTAGAACGTGATTCAATAATGCACGAAAGGCAATAATAGAATTTAAAAAAAAAATGTTTTTTTATAATGTTATTCAATAAAAAAATCCCTGTATAAATTAATGACACAGTTAGGATAGGAACTAGATATTGACCAAATTGAAATATTCTTTAATTTAATTAATAAGAACTTTTTTACACCACTGTTTTTGATATATAAATATCTACATCGTAAAAAATGAAAGGCTGATGTAAGCGTAGTGAGTACGATTAAGAAAAGGAAGCTAAGATGATTTGAGCATGTAGAGCGAATGAACGAAGAAAGGAACGAAAGGAGAATATATAACGCGAATATGAATGGAAGAAGCCAGGGACGCCCGATGAAGACACGATCAAATGAATCAAACACTTGAGTCGGGCCATATCAGAAGTCGAAATAACAGAAGAGAATGTATGAGACACTATATGAGTGTCAATAAAGCAAGAAATGCATGCCAAAATCGAGTTGTTTGGCGGTCTGTCCTCTCTGCATACCACTACGGAGAAACGGCGCAATGGTTATATAGCTAGATAGCCTACATATTTCAGAAGCAAATGTTCCATCATCAGAATAAACAATATACTAAAATTATTTTTATAAACAATAATTATTAATCTAAAACACTCATCCAAATTGAAAAAACCTTCCGAGCAAAGATAATAGTCGTTGGTAGGACAACTCGCACCTTTAATTGGTTAGCGTTTGTTGAGTTATCGGTTTATCGTAGTCTGCCATTGTTGGGTCAATATATACTAGTGTTCCATTTTAATAATTACTGTTTTTATTATATTTTCACCTGTAAACAATCAACTTTATTAATATGAGAGAGGCTTGTAACGGCTAAATCCCTCAAATAGATGGCGTCGAGACAAATTATGTCTACATTTTATTGGTGAAAATTGCTTTTGACTTGTCAAATATTTATTAATTGATAAACTAAAAGAATAATAGACATAATTTGTCTCGACGCCATCTATTTGAGGGATTTAGCCACATAAGCCTTTCTCATACTAACAAAGTTGGTTGTTTACAGGTGAAATATAATAAAAACAGTAATTATTGAATGAAACACTAGTATATATTGATTAACTTGGCGGGTTTATGATAAGCCGACGTAGCTCAATGGTAGAGCATCTGACCGGCAATCAGAAGGGTGCGGGTTCGAGTCCTGCCGGCGACATTTATCTTTGCTCGGAAGGTTTTTTTCAATTTGGATGAGTGTTTTAGATTAATAATTATTGTTTATAAAAATAATAATTGTTACCCTTTGCGCTATGCACAAAAATCTTGTCTTAAGTTTTTAAGAACTTTAGTTTATCAATTAATAAATATTTGACAAGTCAAAGCAATTTTCACCAATAAAATGTAGACATAATTTGTCTCGACGCCATCTATTTGAGGGATTTAGCCGTTACAAGCCTCTCTCATACTAATAAAGTTGGTTGTTTACAGGTGAAAATATAATAAAAACAGTAATTATTAAATGGAACACTAGTATATATTGATTAACTTGGCGGGTTTGCGATAAGCCGACGTAGCTCAACGGTAGAGCATCTAACCGGACATTAGAAGGGTGCGGGTTCGAGTCCTGCCGGCGACATTTATCTTTGCTCGGAAGGTTTTTTCAATTTGGATGAGTGTTTTAGATTAATAATTATTGTTTATAAAATAATAATTGTTACCCTTTGCGCTATGCACAAAAATCTTGTCTTAAGTTTTTAAGAAATTTAGTTTATCAATTAATAAATATACTAAAAGTTAATAACAGGTATAGATAAATAATAAACGAATAGACAATTTACGAATTACAAATATAAACAAAAATAAATTATGAAAGTAGGGAAGTAATTAATTACCTCGCCAGGATACAAAGAATACAAAAAAAAATCAAATAAGCATGGATGAAAAATATTAAAAATTGACAAAAATTAAAAATAGGTGGATAATAAATTAATAATATTGTAAAAATAAATAAGCATATAAAATAAATAAAATTATTGTATTTATATTAGAAAATATATATTTATATAGAAAATATACGTACATAGAAAATATAAATTTAAACAAAATTTTAATTAAATATAAAATTTGGTTATTATAAATTGAGGACGATGCACAAAATGTCGCTATATAAATTATTCAAGTATTATTATTACAATTGGAACCAACACAAACAAATGATAAAAGAAAGATTTATATGCATATACTAACTAGCTGATGTGTACCCGGCCTTGTTCGGGTGCAATAATTGATTTGACAGCGAAAGTAATTATCTCCAAATAAAGAAACATTCATTTGAATATTTCATTTCATTCCAAACATTTATTTTTCAAAACATACCTAAATCATAAAGTTATTAAGTAGGTACCTACTCGTGTTTTCCATTTTGAAAATATTCTACCCTTTTCTTATTTCGAATATGCAATCTGTGTTATGTCTATGGGCTAACCTAAATAAAACATGGCGGGTTTAATGTTTTTCATACTAATTTTAAAACGTTAGAGTAACAGTTTTATATATTGGATTTCTTTAAAACCACCCTCTAAACCTTCCCGGCACTAACAAGAACAAACTGTGCTTTTTCAGTGAAACCGGTCCAGAAAATTTCTAGAAAATCGAGGACAAACAAACAAACAAACTTACGTTGATTTTTATATATGCATCTATATTTTTTTAAATAATGATTTTCTTTGCCGGTATTCAACTCAGCCAACAAATTTAGATTTATTGCGTTCGTTTGTCAGGATAACCTTGACATTTAAATAAGTACTTTCGAAAACAATAAATAAATATCTGAACAGAAATCCAAATTACAAAAACGATCTGTTTCACGTATGTAATTTAAACACTCAGCCCACCTTTAAATCTCCAATTTAATTGTTTTTAATCCATTCCTCCGGCCATCAAAGTGCGTTTAGCAACATCTGTTTAATATTCTGAAACGAGTTCCCTCGAATATATTTATCCGATCAAGCCTGAAATATTAAATTTTTCCCCAAAACTGTTGTCGTGAAAACATTCGGAAAATATTTAATTTAAATGCCGGAACACTTTAGGCGTCGCAGGCAAACTCGGAACTAGAAGGCTTTTTGCGGTTATAAGAATCTTTCACAGTTGACAACATAATTTTATTTTTTATTATTTCTTCTATTGGGTACGATGTTTTGGTAACCTACGGTTTTCGCAGTAATTTTTTTTTAAAATAGCTGTAAGATGATGTTCAAATCTCAATTTGTGTAAAGTGGACTTAGGGATGTTACTAAATTTAATATGACTATATTTAGTTGGACTAATATACTAAAATACAAAATGCGACAAAGCAGTTAATACACTTACGTTTCCAGAAAATTCTTTATTTAAATATTGGTCATGTGTGACAGAGATAGACATTCAAAGAGTAATGTGAGTTTGAACGAAATAGAAATACGACCAGGCGTCGTTTCACACTTAAAAGTTACGTTGAATACTACATTCTTCACCCCGGGTAAAGGTAAATCGGGAAAAACGAGGCACAGGGGCAAAATTATAATATCATCAATTTTTTTTTTACTTAAACATTGAAGAAGATAATATAAACAAACCTTAAATGAAATACGAAACCGAAAAAAAACAAGGAAATAAAAAGGTATCAGTCGCATCTAGGTATTTTTATTTATTTGGAATTTTTCGGTATCGTGTTTCATTTAAGATTTGTTTATATTATCTTCTTCGATGATTAAATATTACAACGAGGTTTATAAGCTTCAATAAGTTGTTAAAATAAATTAAAGTTTTACTTATTTTTATAAACAATAATTATTAGCCTGAAACACTCATCCAAATTGAAAAAAACCTTTCCGAGCAAAGATAAATGTTGCCGACAGGACTCGAACCTGCACCCTTCTGATGTCGGTCAGATGCTCTACCGTTGAGCTACGTCGGCTTATCGCAAACCCGCCAAGTTAATCAATATATACTAGTGTTTCATTCAATAATTACTGTTATTATTATATTTTCACCTGTAAACAACCAACTTTATTAGTATGAGAGAGGCTTGTAACGGCTAAATCCCTCAAATAGATGGCGTCGAGACAAATTATGTCTACATTTATTGGTGAAAATTGCTTTGACTTGTCAAATATTAACTTGGCGGGTTTGCGATAAGCCGACGTAGCTCAACGGTAGAGCATCTGACCGGACATTAGAAGGGTGCGGGTTCGAGTCCTGCCGGCGACATTTATCTTTGCTCGGAAGGTTTTTCAATTTGGATGAGTGTTTTAGATTAATAATTATTGTTTATAAAAATAATAATTGTTACCCTTTGCGCTATGCACAAAAATCTTGTCTTAAGTTTTTAAGAACTTTAGTTTATCAATTAATAAAGTTTTACTATTCATTTTTTTTTCTAAATGTTCTCAATGCAGTGTGCTGCAAAGTGAAGGCATCCAATCATCATCGCACCTTTAAACGCGAATAACAGTGCTCAATTTCTGTCAACGTAGTTATCGTTCATTGTTATTTATTATGAAATCACCGCGAAACTTATAATTTTATACAAAGCTGCGTCTTAAATTAGTAGTGTCTTTTGTCATTATCAGTAAAGAAATTCCGTATAGAGGGCTTGGTCCGGTTAGAGATGATGTTTTAGTTTTTTAATACAATTAAATTAATTATGTTATCCATTGTTCGTTTTGCCCCAACTTTCCCTAATAAAAAAAACGAATACGGAATGTTGCGTGAGTATTACCCTATGAAATTACATTAATGTCACTGGGAAATAATTGCATTATTGATAATGATAAGTAATCTGCTTTTACTTTTAAATGAAATGTTATTTCTTGGTTTTTACTAGTATTTACCATGCAATGGAAACACCTCATTACATAGGAGGGCATTTTGGCGCTTATAAGCAATTCTTCTAGCGATAGCACACGACCTCACGCGACGCTTGACAGTTTAATACTAAATCAAAATACGGCAATTACCGTATCTTTTGCTTTGCCACTTTGTGAGCTCTACTTGTGTATGTTTGTTTGTAATGTCATTCCTAAAACCAAAATGATATTTAACGAAATCTTAAAAAACTCAGATTTCATTAACATTTTATCGGGATATCAAATAACATATTGGTTTGGGAATAGTCAGAAAGGCCCTAAAAAGTGATTGCTCTTTGGTGTAGTACCTCCATTTTGATTATGTGTTACCGCATAGAGTTCCAATAGCCCAAAGCCACTGGAACTATGGTATGCCAAGATAAGAAGTTGAAGAATGTAGGTCGAGGGTAAAAGGGTAAGATGAAGGTTTGATGGTAGAAATCGGCTAGTTTACCTTGTCACTAAATACATCTAAACTAGCTTGATTCTAAATATAACCCCATCGGAAAATTAATATATATAATTTCAAATATCTTAAGACCCCGTTTTTCCTCAAATTTCATTCGTAAAAAAATAATAACAAATCAACGATCATTTCTTTAGTTTATTATTTTCCCCACTCATATTCCCTATAAAATAATACCATAAATTCAAGGCAATCTGAGATAGTGCTTCATGGACAATGTGCTGACCAACTTGGAGAGGCTGGGAGAGTCGGATCCTTATCGGAGAACAAAATAAAATCGGTTAATCAAAAATGGTTTGGCATCAAAGGGGCATTAACTTCCACAAGAGTTATATTACTAGCGATGGGAGGTACAATAAATGAAAAAAATATATAATAGAAGGTTGATGTACTAAAATATGATTAAATTATAACCAGTGGGTTAACCTAATTGAAAGAACAAATTTTATTTAATACATATTAGAAATTACAAGTATTTTTTTCGGCTATGTACATGGCCGTGTTGTAGCGGACAAATAATTTGGAGGGTAATAATTACCCTTCAAATTCTTGGTTATTGTATTGAAACTAACTCTGTTCTAATCTCGCCTTGTTGTGACAATAGGTAGGGGGACTGAGACTGTTTGGAAGCTAGTTTAAAGTTTTTACGATAATAACTATCAAGTTACATCAGTGAAACGCGCAAATGTAAGGTGATTCATTTCACTTGGCTGTTGCAATTGATGCTTTCTCCATAGACCATAAAAAGTGAATATTCGTGATGTGTCAGTCGGTAGGAAAGACACATGCTATCTAAGAAGTTCAACAATCACTTAATATCTCTAGATTGCTGGCCGTAAATAAATTATGTGATGAATATTTGAAATATTATATATGAATATTTAAAATAAAATAAGTAGGCTGTAAAAATTCAATTAATGGCTTAGCCTTAATACTCAACTACGCTCAAATTTCAACAGTTTATTCATTTATTATATTTTATTCTAGAAACAAACAGTACATGCAAGTACTGTAATTTACAAGGTTTTAGAAAATTATTGTAAGGATCAGTAACGATGACATGTCTCACGTTTGAAATATTTGGTAAATGTATATTTTTCCTGGTGGGGTTAGTACATGCTAAGTGTATGTGTGTGTGTGTGTGTGTGTGCACGTATGTGTGTGTGTGTGCATGTGAACATTCTATGTAGTGGATGGTTGTGAGTGCGCATTGATTAAGTTAAATAAAATTTACTTGCGTACGCCGGGATTTGAACCCGCGACCTACGGATTCGCAGTCGAGAGCCTTACCCCTCGGCCATGGAGGCCGTCCGTTGTTGTTTATGTTGTAGGATAGTTTCGTGTGGTGGGTACGTTTCGATGGTATGTTAATGTTTATTCGAGACACGAGTTCAGGGCAGACTAATTATTTTTTAAAGTCTGCAAAATGTGAGCAATTGAAAATTATGAAACAAGTCACATAATGTACTGACTTTTTTTTAACCACAAATGCGTTTTTAAAATATATAAATTTTCTTTACATACATTGCGAGATGCATCAATCACCCTTTAAGTTTTTTTATACTACTTCAGACAAAAAAATAGATACTGTAAAGATTTTCAAAATATTATATGAATTCTTCATTCGCATAAAAGTTCCTTCATATTTTTCCCTCGAGAAAGACGGTGGATTCGGATTCGAAAGTGTCAGACAAATGGCCATTTTCTATAAAGTTTCCGAGGGGCCCGAGCGATATTGGCTAGAGAGTGATACCCTGTCATTTGTCACAATCAAATATCTAAAGGATTAAACAAAAATACCTTGAGGACGAAAAGAAGCTTCCGCTGGAAAGCTTCGGATTTATATTTCGGAATTTATTGAACTTCACGGGACGTTATAATATTTATGAAAAAGTTCCTACCCTAAAAGGGTTCTTTTTAACGTTTTATGTTTTACCATTAATGACTTTCTAGGTGTGGGCAGACATAATTGAATGCCTCGTATAACTCTTGTGGCACATGCTTTAAATCTTCTAAAACCAATGGGCACATAGTAACAGCTTTACTCAGTTGGATCAACTTCCACCCTTTTTTTATACCAGAAACGAAATTTAATGAAGACAGAAAGTGGCTGTTTTAGAACGGGTTTACAAATTAGGGAAGGAACGTTTTAAGTCTGACGGGGTGAGAAGTATATGGAAAATGGGATAGTTCGGAAGATACCGGTTAATATATTTTTTTAAATATGTCATTTTTAGGGATGCTGTGGGAAGCGTAATTTAGAAAAAAAGGAATGAGTGAAAATGAATCTAGTTGAGAAACATGTTTTAGGAGGGAGGAAACACGAAGGACGCCAAATCATTTTACAACCAAACAGTTGAAACAAGAACGAGTCGTAGAAGCGACCCGTTCTCATATGCAAATGTCAATCGCGTACGCTAGGGTATTTTCGCAGATTTTTTTCATTGTCTTAATTAAAAAATAAAAATACAATAACAATGGTATTTTAATTTTATTTTTGTGTTTGCGAATAAATTTTCAATGACGATTTAAAATTTATAATTTTTGATTTGCCGCCAAAACAACGTATTCGTTTTTGTTTGTGAATATGGCGTTGTTGACGTCTCGCCGACCAACGTCGGTGACAGCCGTCTTACCAGCAATTGGCGTTATGTACATCATAATGACGTTGTAGCCAATTCGAACCGTTTCAGAATGTGCGGTTCTGGTTCGTTTTTAAAATCAATAATTAAGAATGAAAGTGTTAAGACGACGTATTTTTGGTACGATTATTGGAATCAGAAATTTAAATTTTAAATCCTCTACAAATTTCCAATGGAATCCGTAGTTTGTGAAAATATCCTATTGTTGGGCGCGCGTTTAGCGTGGCTGAGCAACAGCGCCGAAAGGGTCAATGAGGCAAGTTCCTCGGATATCTTGTAACTGAACATAGCTAAAGAGATTTCTAGTAACCGCATTTCAATTCTGAATCTCTGAAAGTTTCTCACAAAGGTGATGCTGAGAGTAATCATCAAGTCCTGTTGCTTTACTATCAATAATTATCTATACTGTAATAGTTTGAGCCATAAAACACAGATGGCTTTACTGAGTGGCTTTAAGAGTAGTTTCAGAGAGTAACGATAGATGTCACCAAGCATTTCCTTAAAATATATATATAGCGCACCCGCAAAATTTTAAGAATAATTGATAGAAAAAAATGACTTTCTGTCTGTTCTAATTATCCTCGTCTGATTTATTTATTTATTTCATTAAACGTAATTTTTTACAATAATCGAAAAAAAATTGCCCTTCCTATGCTGCACATTGTACATGGTTTTGTGAATTATAACGTAGGACAAGTTTTTTGTTGTTATAATTATGTTAAGTTTTTTTTATTTTTTTATATGAATACCGCACAAGAGTCCCAACTGCTCCCAACCGTCTGGAGCCAGTGAGACTATGCCATCCCCAATTGGGGAATGTTGTGAGGCGGAAGGTTTTGTGGGGAGGGGAAGAGGAAGGTGGGGAAATACCTGGCTATTCAGATCTGGTCACCAAACACGGCTAAAAGCCATTTCAAGCAACGTTTCAATTCTGAATGGTGGTCTTTCACCAGGGCGATACTGAGAGTATCTAAGTGAATGTTAATGTAAATATTACATATAAGCATAGTTCACAGGTAAGAAATATAAAACATATTACAACAGGAAAATTATAAAGCAATAACAAAATAATAAGTACGAACATAAACTATTAAATCTAGAAGAAAACAAACATACTCTAAATAAAAGACAAAGTAATTGTGTAGATGACTGGATTTATTAACAATCCGATGCCATCATAACACAAAACTGGCGCAGCCGGTAGGATGGTTAATCATCAAATACTAATGTTGAAATATTTATCAACATCTTATACAATGGTTAATCGTCAAATACTAATGTTGAAATATTTATCAACATCTAATGCAATGGTTAATCAGCAAATACTAATGTTGAAATATTTATCAACATCTAATACAATGGTTAATCGTCAAATACTAATGTTGAAATATTTATCAACATCTAATACAATGGTTAATCAGCAAATACTAATGTTGAAATATTTATCAACATCTAATACAATGGTTAATCGTCAAATACTAATGTTGAAATATTTATCAACATCTAATACAATAGTTAATCAGCAAATACTAATGTTGAAATATTTATCAACATCTAATACAATGGTTAATCATCAAATACTAATGTTGAAATATTTATCAACATCTAATACAATGTTGATACATTAAATTTTCTTCAAGTAATTGCCATGAAACATTGCTTCAGTTATTTTTTACTAACTTCTAAAATCTTTACGGTTCTTCGTAATGATAGATCGAATCAACCACTTACTCGTTATTTCATGGTTTAGAATACGACCAAAACGCTGCAATACCTTTCAACGCCATTATGCTAACATAATAACGTTATGAATAATATTTAGTTCCCCAAAAGAAAAACGCTCTTTTAAGTTTCGAAAAAAAATATGAGAGAGATGGTTTAAAAATGCCATGAGGAGCGACGAGGAAGCCGTCACCTGTCAGGTGCTATTTAACCACGCGAACAGCTTTAGTAAAAAATGACACTTTTCAACACAGAGCAAAAGCTGACGTGTGCTAGGCTCTACAGAAAATTCTCATGGTAATGACTTTTCGGGATATCTTTAATCATCTCTAATTAATCTTAACTATAAAGCCGATTTTTTTTTTATTATTGAAGAGTTAAAGCTCGCTAAAGGTTTCTTGAAATCTAAACAGTTTTTGTTTTTATAACAGTTTCCCACCTTAACTAACCTACCATTATTTTTTAACCAATCGCCGTTTTCTGCAGTGTTGGGCAGAGAGAATAGACCGCTACACAAATCTGTCTTGGCACACACGCCTTGCTTCATTCATAATCATACATCGTCTAATACGACATAATCATGCATAGTCGACGGCCTCCATGGTCGAGGGGTAAGGCTCTCGACTACGAATCCGAAGGGCGCGAGTTCAAATCCCGGCATGCAGTAAATTTTATTAAATTCATTTGTATTACACATATCACAATTAATTCATTTAAAAATAATATATGGTATATTTGCGCACGTTCCAGAGTGGAAGTTACTCTCAGTATCACCCTGGTGAAAGACCACCATTCAGAATTGAAACGTTGCTTGAAATGGCTTTTATCCCTGTTTGGTGACCAGATCTGAATAGCCAGGTATTTCCCCACCATCCTCTTCCTCTTCTCCTTCCCCTCCCTAATACCTTCAGCCTCACAACATTCCCCAATCGGGAATGCCGTAGCATTACTGGCTCCAGACGGTTGGGAGCAGTTCGGACTCTTGTGCGGTATTCATGTAAAAAAAATGTAAAACAATTCATACTCTTGTTATTTCTTCCTAGGGCGTCCGTGACTTTTTATTTCAATAACTTCCACGTCATATATTCTCCTCACAATCCTTTCCTCGTTCAACCACGCTATATGTCAAAACCATCTTCTAAGCGTCCTTTTTTCTACGTTTTCTACCATTACTTTTAAATCAGCCTTACATTATTTCCGGAAATCTGAATGGTCACATAAATTGAGGCGATTTTTCCACGAAAACGGCGCTATAGAAGTAATCCAATTAATATTATTTTATTATTATAAAGTTTTTCCACACATCAGGGATCTCATTTCTATATCCATCAGTCAAATTTTATCCTTCCTCTGCCAGTTTCATTCCTCACTACTGCACGTCAGGAATGGTATCAGTACTCCATTGTGGACGGATAACATCGCTTCTTTGGACATATTTTTATTACTACTAACCCTGGAATGGAAGCTTTCTTCCTTAGCCCATTAATAGAAGCGAAAAGTGTATTTTACCATAATTTTAAATTAGTCGTTTTTCTCCTATTTTTTATGAATCTTTGTGGTTTAAGGTAATAAATATTGCGATCACAATCAAACAATAACATATTCATATCGTAAATCGATAAAAATAACACAATTCTCTCTTTTATTGTGTCTGAGAAGCGGTCAGTACATTTCACTCAATATTTCTCACCGTACAACGAGACGAAACATTTCCTCAGTGACAAAAATACCTACGAGAAAAACGCGAAGCCTGCTACTATGAAGACAAGCGCATTGCTGAGGAAAGGGCTCAAGGAGAGCATGTCTTAAAGAAAGCCAGCGTGATCGGTCGGCACGTCAGTGAATAATTACTTTGAAGTTGGGCCAAACAATGTATCAAATTTGCTAATATTACTCGTACTTTAAAAATGTTCTTTGATAAATTCTTTGTACATTTTCAATAAAAAATATTCGTGTCAAATTTGATATCCATATAGATTGTGCATTCGTGTCGCAGGAGTTCATTTCTCCCTATTTGTTTTATTTATTCCATGACAGGGAGAAATTGGAATAAATTTGATCGAGGGGTTTATTGGATACGGTGTCATTGTAACCCAGTGACCTAACCTCACTTTAACCCAGATCTATTCGCGAAAATGTGCATAATATGGCGTTGTATCGAATCTAGAGTATCGGTATGTTTAATATCATTCATCTCATAGATAATACGTAAACACATCACCGAGCTACGACCAAACTACACGGACTATCAAAGTTAACTTAAAAGAAACAAAGGCGGGGCGCCGCTGTGCATTGCAATTTGCAGTAGTATGGGTGAACGATGTTGTCGATACTGTGGTATGCACGATTTTATAATAAAAATGGTTCATGCCCTATTTCCCTTGTTTTCATTATCTATGGTTGATGTAATATAAAAAAGAGTCCCAAATATCTGTTTGAAAAGTATTAACCGCCCTATGCCTATGAAAGTACGTGATACGCAAACTTTGATTGTACCATTCTGCGCTACCCCGTATCACGTACGCGCCAGTCGCTTGTTTGACAAAATATTATCAGGTATGAGTATGAATAACATTGTATTCACAATATAAACCAAAAAGAGTGATTATTTTTTGCCTATTTTTCAGAAAATTACCTGAAGGTAGGGTGGTTAAATGAACGACACGTGTCTTATGATGCCAAACCTCTGAACAGAAAATACAAAGAAGTGAGATCTATACAGACTTGAAAAAAAAATCTGCGACTATGGGACTTTGTCTCCTAAGAAATAGTTCATACAAAACATGCTAGTGGCACTTCAGTGGCAAACCCTGGTAATCTATTAGCCGCCTGGGTGCGCAACGAATATGAGCAAATTTGCACCGAATAGTATTTTGCAAGAATAAATACAGTTTTTCTGTGATTATGGCGTTTCAAGTTGTTAAAATAAGTTAAATACTGAAGATGTTACATTTTTATATTATAATATGAACAGTTTCCAAGGTAAAATGTTATTTTCATATTTAAAATATTTTTTGTTACCTACGACGTTATATTGTTTATTAGCCACAGACGTTTTGATGAATCGCCGAATTGTTACTCGTTGCTAGGTCGCTAATCTCTGGTGCATGGGATATGATGAAATTTCTTTAAATCTAATGAAATATATATATTATTAGCTGATGAGTACCCGGCCTTGCTCGAGAACAATAATTGATTTCACAGCGAATTTATTTTATTTCATTCCAAACGTTTATTTTTTTCAAAATATATCTAAATCATAAAGTTCTTAAGTAGGTACTCCTACTCGTGTTTTCCATTTTGAAAATATGCTACCCGAAAAAAACCTTCTTCTTTTGAATATGCAATCTGTAGATAACCAGAGTGTTATATCTATGGGCTAACCTAAATAAAACATGGCGGGTTCAATGTTTTTCATACTAATTTTTAAACGTTATAGCAATAGTTTTACATATTGGATTTCATTCAAACTACTTTCTAAACCTTCCCGGCACTAATAAAAACAAAATGTGCTATTTTCACCGAAACCGGTCCAGTAATTTTCGAGAAAATCGAGGACAAACAAACAAACTTACACTGATTTTTATACATATAATACGGAAAATTACCAAGATTTTTTCATACAAATTAGGTAATTTTTTTCTGATTTATTTAATCTCCGATTGAACCCCCAATGAAATAGGCCACGAACCGCCACTGTCCACACCACAAGTCTGTCTCTTCAGTATGTCGAACATATCAAATGACACGATCATAAAAATCTTTACAGATATATTACTCGTATACACTAGTTGTCGTGTACCCGGCGTTGCTCAGGGTTATGGATGGATTGGTTGGGAGTATAGCGCGGCGAACTAAGCTGTGTACTCCTCCTTTTTATCGACAGGGTGAAGAGTTCTCATTTTTACCGCCGGTGGTTTAATCAACGCTACTTCCCCCCTTGCGGTAGAGCGGCGAATCATTCGTTCGTGAAGTTCTCCTTTTTAACGACATTCTGGTGAAATATACGTCCATCCAAAATTGTAGATAAGATCGTAAAACAAATTTTAATTAAATTAAAATTAAAATTTCAACGAGTATTATGACGACTGTATTTAGGAAAAAGGCAGTAACCCTCGAAACCAAAATTTTGCGGGATGCGTTTCAAGAGTAGGTAGATACCGTAGAATCATTTTTATTTCGAACCAATTTGAACCTCTATCGGTTTGCACAAATACATTCAAATATGCGCCCTTTAAAATGATCTGCCTGTAAGTTTTTCACGATAAGCAAAAAATATTTTATTGCATTTATATATTACGTAGGTTAAGTCGTTTTTCTTCGCTTTATATTTGGGACACTTAAATAATATAATTATTGAAACTGATTTTTTACTAAGAGTTAGATTTTTGTGGCTGGGCAAGATAATATTAACGTAAAAATCATTTTCACAAAAATGAGGGTTAGCGCCTTTTTCCTAAACATAGTCGATAAGTAAGTACTTTCTCAGTAGGTAAGCAGACTGTAGGTACAATGTTTACTCTGAGCAGACACTTGAAATAAATAATGGCTTTTTTTGGGCACCATTTAGCAATATAGATCGTCTGTCTACTGATAAAAGAAATTACTTCAGTCTTTGTATCTTGAAATTTGGTATTTCGCAATTCTTTTCATTATTCATTGACCTCATAAGATGGTTGTTTCCTTTGAGTATGAAGGAAAATATCAAAAAAACATGTTATGTAATCAATGGTTAATGTTAGTATTTTTTTTCTTTTAAAGGCAGTTTGAAAATGGCGTTAAACGCCAAAACAGCTGTCACAATAATAAAAACTGAAAATTCTTGCAGAAATTAATAATAACTTTACGAAATTTCATTAACATTAAATAAAAAAATGGTGTTCTACGAATTAAACTAAAAAACAATTAATAATTAATGTTATTACTTAAAGTTGAGTCAGTGAAATCATGATTGGAATGGATTTTTTTTTTCTATGTTTGTGTTGTTTTTGTTAGGTTAAACGATTGGGTTGGATAATCTTTACTATTGCTTTCGCCAATCAAACTGAGTGATTTCTAAGTCAAAGAGGAAGATTTATCGCTTAATATCGGTGCCAATAATGCGACTAAACGCAAATATTTAAAAAAAAATCGCTTGAAGGTGAGATTTTTTTGTTTGATTTGTTCTAGAAAGTAAACCGAAAAAATTGTTTTTAGTAGGTCGATTTTACCTCATAATTTTCATATGAAAATCGAAAAGAGTGTCACAATGGAACAAGACTTCCTATAAGGCGAGAAGGGATGGCGGAAATGGATTATTTATTATTTCGAAAAAATTATATTCTTAATGAGAATTTCATTTTTTCATTTATTTTTTTAATTAACTTCCGTTTTGCATTTACGAAAATCAAATTAAAAATGTGACCTTTTTCTGACCGTCCTGTGTATGTTTTACAAAATATTTTAAAATGTTGAATATCTTCAGAAAGGTTTTTCTTTAAAATGTTGAGAAAAAAAAAATAGATTCCAGATTCATTTTTTCATAAAAACTAGATTTAATGCTTTTTAAATGAAAATTAATAAACTTTGGTAATGATTTTTTTTTAAACTTACCAGCAAAGAATTGTAAATATTTTTCGATACCTTTTTTAATATAATATGTTGGACCTTCAGAAAAGAGGTTTATTTCCGTATTAATGTTTGTTTTAGAAAATATTATATTTACCGTATTGCGTAATAAAATTTTGATTGAATAAATAATCCCTATCCGATTTAACATAGCGTTCGCTAAGTATTAACTTGTTAATGTTGACTTATGACAATTCACTTTGTAATTACCTCAATTTTTTCACAAGGAAAAAAAATTCATACAATAAAATAAATCGGTAACAAAAGAAAATACCGCTGGAAAATAAAATGTAGTTTCAAACGATATTGTTCAGTAGAAATACATACAACTTAAGCAGAATACACAGGTCTGTTCACGTGGATTTTACGCGAGACTCGAAGACTTATACCGACAATCATTTCCTTGATCTCTAATGTTTTCTCGGGGATTGCTAACACGATGGTAGCACTTGTATATTTATTAGATTTATAAATAATTTTTCAAAATTACAGTTTTATTATATAAATTTATTTGGGAGAAGACACCCGTCTTCCATCCACGAGCAAGTGATTCTAATTGAAGCGTAGAGTAAAATCTATAATATAAAACCATTTAATAAAAATCTTATTCAATAAATATAATTATTATTTTAAAAACAAAACAAAAAAGACAAATTAATTTAACATCCTTCCTTGAACAAATTCTTCATACATTACGTTAATATTCCAATATTATTGATGGCGTTTGAAAACCAAGATTGAAAGCGAAGAGGTTCAGTACACATATGTGTACTTCAGTCTTAGCAATAGGGAAAAATAAAAGGCCAAAACCATTTTAATTAGAAAGAAGGTCACTTAAGATAAGACACGTGAAACAAAATTATAAAACTTCTTCAATAACAGAAAACTTATTTTATGGCAACACTTTAATTAAAATAAATAATATAACCGGTTTTACAACAACATTAAAGTGGTTAAAAAAGAAATTATTAGAAAACGGAAATAGGTTTAGGAGACATAAAAAAATGAGCAATGTCATTCTTTTCACGAGAAAAATCAAAGGACCTTGATGTTTAATGACAGTGCAGAAAAATATCGCCGAATAGTTTTATTTTTCTAACCTAATTAAGCAATAATACGCCTCACTCACTATCAATAAAAACTAGTACATAAATCTCAATCGGTTCATTACGATTAGTTTTATCTAAATCGATTAGCCGCCTTGACCTAAATCAAGATGTAATATTTTTATATTGTTTTTGTACTTGAGTGGGTTTTGTATTGAGTTATATCCTTTGGTTCCATGATAAATCAATGATGTAAGGTCCTTAAAAGTACGAAAAAAAATCTACCCGAAAACCTGATCTCACCTAACCTAATTGATATTTTTTTACGCGTTGACAGAAGTTCTTAAAAAGCTATTTTCCTGCTCTATGTATTCAAACCGTTATTACGAGCTTTTCCGTAGAAGGTGCCTACATCGGCCATATTTTATAAAATATTATCTTAAGAGGAACGGCTGCGCTGCCTGTTTCATACATTAAATTAATTTTGGATTTGAGGCCAAAATAACCAAACTGAATGATATATTTTTTGTAATTAAAGGTTTAGTAAATATCTAGGACCCATGAGAAGTATTTAACTTATTTTTGTTTTAAATTATGAAATATATGCCATGAAAATAAACAATTTTCATAATTTTAAAGGCAACTTAGAAAGTTATTTGCGGGTTTTTTGTATTTTTTTTTAAATTATCATATTTGCTATGTAAATATGATTACATAAATAAAAATACAAAAACAAAACATTTAAAAGGAAAGGTTTTTTCGGGTCCATATTTTAAATTATGTACAGCAAATTTGTATTCCAATGTAAATTGATCGTTTTTGAATTTAATTTAAAGTTCATCATAATCCTTTTTTAAATATATTTTTATATTTTTAAAGCAGAGAGGGTAAAACTTTTTTTTTAAATCACTGTTAGACCCAAAATAATTGTTAAAGATGCCTCTAAAATCGCAAAAAATCAATTCCTTTAGGCCTATATTTCATAATGTAAAACAAAAATTAATAAAATAATTCTCGTATGTACTAGATATTTACTAAACCTTTATTTAAAAAATATATCATTAGGTTAAGATGAGTATTTTGACCTCAAATCCAAAATTAAGTTTTGTATGAAACAGGCCGCGTAGCCGTTCCTCTTAAATTTAAGTACTTAGTTTGTTAAAATCCAGTGGTTCTTAAATAGGTTTGTTTATTCCGCCATCATGGATTTATAAATTACCACCAAATTCAGGGTCTCGATCAATATTGTATATGTATTGCCGTTATTATAATCGTTTTTCAAACTAGAAAGCTTAGTGACTAATTTATAATTGACGACGCAAGGGACCGAACCAGTAACCTCGAGCTTAACAACAGATTTGAATAAAAAATATATATTTACCACAATTTCCTACCTGGCAAACTTAACCCTTTCGTACCTACGAATATTTGAAAATATATAGTTTTCTGATTTTTGTCTCACTATCTAGAGCGAAAAAAAAATCGGTTTTCTTTTTTCGATTGTTGGCATTACTGGCTAAGCGCGCTATTTTTTTAATTGGGTTTTAGCAACTTGTTCAGGCGGTAGTCATCTTTGTACTTAAGGTGCCTTTAATAATAATAATAATAGTTGGATGATTTGTATAGCGCCTTTTTTGTGAAAAATCACCTCTAGTCCCTGAAGTGATTTTTCACAAAAGCTCCGCTATAGAAACGGTCCGATTATTATTATTATTACGTGCGCTGAAAGTGTTTAATCTCGACTTCTGCACCCTGTAATTTGTTTTTTGTATGTTTTTAAGGTATGTATGTAATTATTCGATATGTTTCTTGATTTCCACGGCCAAAAGTATTTTCTTTAACGGTTTTCGGGATACGGCGTAATATCCCAAAAACTATTCTAGAAAACAGGTTATTGTTGTTAATTATAGTATTTTTATATGCAGTTTATGATTTGACATTTTTAGAGAAATACGCCTTTAGAGAACTAATGTTCTTTCAAATAAAAGCATCAATAACTTCTATTAAGTATTAAAAAAAAGACTTTACCAAGATTTTTAATAATTCCACAAAGCGTTATTAATCATCAAATATGTTTTATCACTGCGGGTTTTAATACAGGTCTAAAAGGGTTAAAGATAAACCTTAAAAATTTACTTTTGTAAGTGTATTACGCGTTCCGCACCGCTTCTTCCCCTGTCTATCGCTCATCTAAGCCTTCTGGTGCCCAACACTCAGTTCCAAGCACCCCCCAGGGGGTAACTTCCTACGTTATTATTTTAATCACTGTTATTAATCACCAAAAGATTGTGGGGTATATTTGTTAAAAGGCACAGGATACCGCTTTTTCTGTATTTTTTATGTGAATACCGCACTAGAGTCTCAACTGCTCTCAACCATATGGATACAGCGGCACTACGTCATCTCCAATCGGGGTATGTTGTCATGCTGAATGTAGTGGGGAGGTGAAAGATAATATGTGGAAGAAGAAGGTGACGAAGCACCTGAGTATTTAGATCTAGTTACCAAACGCGGATAGAGTTCTTTCTGGTGGTCTTTCACCAGGGATCACTGAGAATATTTCACACTCTGGAACATGCTTCAAATGAACTAAACACGTGATTTTAAATGAATTAATTGTTGTAGAACACAAATCGAGTGAACAAAATTTGTATTTTCGCAAAAAGCATCACCTTTGTTGTTTGCCATATTAAATAAATCCATAAAATCATTGTAGAAAATAATATTAACATAAACAAAAATAAACATTTTTCACAAAGGCTGACTTCTTTTTTTCATTCTATTATTTTTGCAGGTTTTCAACGTTTACGTGGAGAAGGGGAGACTGGCTGATTTAACTATAAAAATGTCTCGTTTTTCTACCCGATCACAACAGAGATTTTAATAAGAAATGTTAAATTTAATCATTGAAGAAGATAATATTAACAAAACCTGAAAAAATGAAACATGAAAACGGAAAAAAATACAGAAAATAAAAATATTTCAGTCGCATCTCGGACTCGAAGCCAGGTCCTCTGCCTATTCGGGGTAACTGCTTAACCAACTTAGCTAATGAGACCAGTTCAATTTATGTTATCTTCATCGATATCATATCTCAAATTCAAGATTTGTTAATATTATTCTCCATTTTTGCCCCGGATAGGCGGAGGACCTGGGTTCGAGTCCCAGATGCGACTGAAATCTTTTTATTTTCTGTCATTTTTTTTCCATTTTCATGTTTCATTAAGGTTATGTTAGTATTATTTTCTACAATCATTAAATATTAAAATGAAGTTTTTAAATCTCAATAAAAACAATTAATAATTAAAAATCTGATTAAATCAGTTTAAAACTTTCTAATTTATTTTAATTTTGACCACCGACCGATTTCGCTTAGTTTAAGCTTCATCGACGTACAACATTATATTAAACAAAAAATACATACTGTGTACTTATAAAAACACACAAATAAAAATTAAATAAAATAAAAGTAAGATAGTAATAGATTATATTCAAATTATAACAAAGGAACAGAGAGAAAGAGACTGGGCATATGTATAAGAATGGGTTTTCATATTATAGCGAACGAAACGAAACGTCATTTGAGAAGGTGATTAAGAAATATTGGAATATTTTATGAGTTTACGGGAAATATACATTTAACTACTGGACAAATTTAATCCATGCGGTCTCCATGGTCGAGGGTTAAGGCTCTCCACTACGAATCCGAAATTTCGTGTTCAAATCCCGGGGTGCGCAAGTAATTTTTATTGCATTAATTTTCGTTGTTTCACAATTAATTCATTTAAAAATAATATATAGTATATTTGCGCACGTTCCAGAGTGGAAGATACTTTC
Organism: Halesus radiatus; assembly: GCA_022606495.2. Taxonomy (NCBI): domain Eukaryota; kingdom Metazoa; phylum Arthropoda; class Insecta; order Trichoptera; family Limnephilidae; genus Halesus; species Halesus radiatus. Next base: position 84,722 of record JAHDVE020007333.1, on the reverse strand, counting down.
AGTATCGCCCTGGTGAAAAACCACCATTCAGAATTGAAACGTTGCTTGAAATGGCTTTTAGTCGTTGTTACTTAACAAAAGGATGGCCCTAAGTTAAATTCTAGCACCTCGTCATAAAAAATAGGTGGGCAACCAATTACGACGTTTTTCTCAAACAGTAATCAACCAATCAGGTGATTTTGCCGCTCAAACCAACCAATGAGGGCTAAAACAATCATTACCGGCAGATATAACAGGAAGCGACTCCCGAGTGCCCACTGCTGCTCGGCCGGGCACTTCTGTTCACCACGCATTCCTGTGTGGGACCTACTACCGATCGGATCAGCGATCCGTCAGCAGCGACTATGTAAGAGTTCGCGGCTAAAGTGCTATTTTGTCAACCAAATCTTAAAGGCAACGTATTTCGCATCACGACTCACGCCGCCGGACAGCCCACCTTATATAAGCTTTTCTAACCTATCCCCTGTTATGTGTTGTACTCGCCCTTGCCATTTGCTATTCCCGGTTATAGACTTCCAACAGAGAGAAAGGATTTAGGTAAACTTCATGTCAGAAATAGGACCTTTCTACTAATTACTCGATTGTTCATAACCTGCAATGTCTGTTCTCTTCATACAATAAATTCCGAGACTGAAAGTACTACCTCGACTCATTTAACGTAGCTTAGAAACACCTCAAACCCAATTATAAGACCGCGGTCGATCCACTGACCCTGATGGAGAGAAAGCCTCATGCTATTATCGAATCTGAGCTAACCGATGTCTGGACAAAGACACCCTACCTAAGAGGCCGTCACCAGGATAAGTCACGCTGATATTATTGTCTCCTCTATCCATTTGTAATACCTGACCTTCCTCCTGCCCAACATTACCTGTAATCCAACACAGTCGTCCAACTTGGGGCCGTAATCCAACACTGACGCCCATCGTGGTGCATTCTCTCCTACCCTTTTTTTATTTACCTCTAGTGTTTCTAAATTATTTAATCTGTTACCATAACCATTGATTGAAGGGGTGATCCTTTTCAATGGATATTTGGTGACATCTGAAAAGCCATAGTAATAACTTTTAAGATGTTATTCTTCGTTTTGTCTCTTTCGGTATAATATGATTTTTAACCCATTTTTGTACATATTCTCCGTATCTTTCTCTCTGTTCCTTTGTTATACTTTAAATATAATCTATCGCTATCTCACTGTTATGTTATTAAACGTTTATATTGTGTCTCCCTCTGTATACACTATGTATTGTTAATTTTGTTTAATTTTGTACCTCAATGAAGCTTGAGCTAAGCGTAATCGGTCGGTCGTAAAAATTTATAAAGTTATTGTTTTATTTCATTAAAGGCTATTTGCTCACTCCTGGATTTGATTAACGACCTCTTCGTAGTTTAGAATCTTACCTGACAACCACGGAGGCCGCTGGAAATATTAAACAAAACAATATTATTATCTAAAAATTTCCAAAAACTCCAAACAGTGTTGCTTAAACTATTTTATTGCCTACCATTAACCCACTTATTTTTATCCGTCCGGCATTGACTGAAACTCGTGGAATCGGGAAGCAAACTTCTTTTCCCAGCTTCGGGAACTAGATTCAGAAACGTATTACAGGAACATTAAAAGAGGAATAAATTTCTTCCGAATTTCGTTAGTCTCTCTCCATATGTGTGATATTCAACATAATAGCTGAAAATTATACAAAAGTTTTGTCATTATACAATATAATGGCTGGGCATTATGGGATTGATTATCCACATAATTATACAGATATTGTAAAAACATCGGCTTCTATTGTTATGTAGAAATCGTAGCTATAGATAAAGGGGTCGCCGGTGCAAAACCCAGCAAAGAAAAATAAAAACGTATTAGGTAGGTACACTGAAAAGAGAGAAATGAAATTTACCGTTAAAATAAATTAAATAATGTATTTAATCATTGAAGAAAATATTAACAAATCTCAAATGATATATGTAGCAGAAAAGATACAGAAAATAAAAAAGGTAACGTGTCTTAACGGGACAACACTCAAACCACTGAGATAATGAGACTTTATTATTCTCCGTCATTTTTTGTCGACATCATATTTCAATTTAAGAATAACTAATATTGTTCACAAATATGTAATTACAGAAAAACGGCATTCATAAGTATGGGAATCACATAAAAAGATATTTTTAAAGTGTTTTTTTTTTTAAATGCTAATTTTATGAAAATTGGATTTGAAGACAAAATCTAAATAAACTTTTCTAACAGAGTAATCATAATTTCCAGACAAAGCAAAAAAATTCTCACGTTCACGAAATTTTTTCGTTGTTTAATTTTAATTTTATATATGACACTACTAGCTGAACTACCCGGCGATGCCCGGGTTTATTATATATTTATAGATCATTTTTTGGAGACAACTTTTGAGGTTGTGATGTGTTTCCCCTACCTCTACCCAGTTTTGTCCCAGTTTTGTTTCGTACTTTGAACGTGAAGCGTGCTAAATTTCGTCAAGGAGTACCAAAAAATTCTGGTTTATGGGGTGGAAACAGTGGCGTGCAGTCCATATAGGATGAAAAGCTGTGCCTACTACAAGAAATGAGAACCACTAAAATATATTAAAATGTAATGAAATATACGGGGAATTTCTAATAATTTTTTTTTAATGAGTTTGGTAAGAATTGAAAAAAATTAACTGTGAAGTGAAATAATTTTTTATTTTTTAATATTTTTTATAGTTGTAAATGTGTAGTATTTTTAATTAGAATTATAATATTAATAAATTTTCATTTTTTTATTTTAAAATTTCAAAAAATAATCATTAAAATTGATTGATATTTGTCCAAGTAATTGCATTTTTATTGAATACAATACTTTTTTTTTTATTTAAAAACAATATCTGTTGTAATTTATATACATACTTGCAAATAAGCATAGCACTAAAACGGTTATATTTTTTTATACTCTATCTAGCTTTTGAATCTGACAAAATTTACAAAACGAGAAATAAGTTTTTTTTTTATATTTATTAAAATTATATTTATATTAAGCGAAAAAAAGTTTTTTCACACCTAATAATTTGCATGTTTTTTTTTTAATTACCTCTATTTTCATTACATTCAAAGAAATTACGGTGCTTGTATTATGCGGTGTTGTGCTTCCTCTTTCTTTAGCCATCGTTTCAGACAGTATTCCATATCGGGACAGATGATGGACGTCTGCTGTGATGAAGATAGTCGCTGCAGGAATGTATGAAATGTTGGCTAAAGGAGAAGGAAACAAAAAATCAATAACAATAATAGATACTTGTAAAAGGAAGTCATGTAAAATCTCAAACTTATACTTAAATACATTAACTGCTACACTAACTCATCCCAAGTATTATACTCAATGTGGGATTTTTTAAATTACTTTTTTAAGACATTTTTTTTCTTGTAAATGCTTTGTGTTCATAATAATACGTAATCTTTAGTTTAGTTTTTAATACGTAGAAATAATAATAATAACGAGTTTTCCTTAGCTTTCCATGGATAGCCTTCCACCTAAGTTTTAATAAATAAAAAAACTATCCATTTTATTTCGAAAAAAAGAAGATAATTTTTTATTTATTTTATTGGTCAACGAAAATTAAAAACTTTGTGCGTTTTATGAATATGGAACGAAAAAAAAACCTAAGAACAACGAAACGGCGTATAAAAACTACAAAAAAATAGTGTTTATAAAGTAGATTGTCGAAAATAAAATACTTCCAACAAAAAGTTTGTTTCTAACCCAAAAACATTCCTAGTAGTAAGCAGGTCGACATATAAAGCTCGTTTCACTTATTGAAATGGTCTTTGGCACAATACAATAATCGGGTGGCGTTATGTTGAGATTATTTGTGAAGCGACTATACAAAATCTAACACTCTAAAGGATATTTAATTTAAGTGATATGAATAAATGAATTTCAAAACATACTTTGTATTCACCACTTTATAAATATACATTGGTATCTACATGTTTCGAAATCGATGCTTCCATCGTCGGGAATATACAATTAGTATTATATCAATATATATTTATAAAGTGGTGAATACTAAGTATGTTTTTAAAGTCATTTATTAATAATGACGCCACAAAGTGAATACCAATCGTTTGAAGAAATCGTAAATTAAAAAAAAAACTGCCTGCAGGAAAAATATTGGATATTAAAAGAAAACGTTGTTAAAGGACTTATTTTTCATTAAAACCTATAAAATAACTAACAGGTTTGAAATTAAGGACTATTCCTAATTAACAAATGACTCTATATTACTTACAATACTCCATAATCGACAAAACCGAATTTTCAGGGGAGAATAAGTTGAGTACTCGTTGCTTTCCTAATTTCTAGGAACCTTTAGCGCAGGTCTGATCGTTCGGCGAGGTCTACCATGTAATTAAATAGGTCCCGGCTTGTGGAGATAATTACAGCAATTTCCCATTACGCCCCCCCCCCCTCCTTCTTCACCCTGGCTATATTGACGGATTATTTTATAACCGTGAAATTGAGAAAACTCATGAAACATTTTTTTGCTTATTTTAAAAGGAAAATGAAACATGACGATAAATTGTTCATTAAATTTTAATGTGGGTATCAGACAAGAGTCTCAATTGTATAGAGGCAGTGGAACTATGGTTATCCCAAAGAATAAGATGACTGGGAAGAGGAAAGTTTGAGAAGCCCCTGAAAATTCAGACCTAGTCACTAAACATAGACAAAGAGGGTATCTTCTCTCATAGAAGAATTTTTCGAAGAACAATATTTTATGAATAATCATATACGAGTATATTTATATAAATTTATTTTTAATAACTTATTGAAGCTTATAAACCCCATTGTAATATTTAATCATTGAAGAGGATACTACTAACAAATCCTAAATGAAACTCGGTTCGATTCCCAGATGGAACTGATACGTTTTTTATTTTCGATGGAATTTTTCGGTTTCGTATTTCATTTAGGATTTTTTAATCCTCTTCAATGATTACACATTTATATAAAAAAAAACACTTTACAATCAAAACTCAGTCCGAAGCTAATAAGGTTTTTATCAAATATTATTTGATTGTCCGTTTTACGATATTTTGTTTTGGGGTATTACAATATTTTGTACTTTCGGTACTTCGGGCTTTAGCAATTTTGGTTCAAAAAAATTTTTTTGTTCTTCATAAATGTTGAATATAAGTAAGCTTAGGTTTTAACACCTTGCTTGCAAAATAGACAAGTGGTGACACTCCCGGCAAAATAATTGAAGACACTGTAGTAATGAAGAAATACGGCATTTCTGAAAGTTGGATCAGTAACCCAAATCGACTAGACATCCCCCCGGTAAATAGAATTTTCGAGTTCGAGTCCCAGTCGCACCACTAACATAATTATTTTCTGTCTTACGCCCAATGTCTATGAACGTACGTGATACGCAAACTTTGATTGTAACATTATACGCTATCCCGTATCACGTACGCGCTTGAGAAAAAAATAATATATCTGATAACTACAAACCGTAATGACCACGCACGCGTCCCAACAGCACGGGACATCAAGTCTTAACAAGTACTACTTAAGTAAGGACAGGCAAAGCGTGTGGTCGCTTGTTTGACAAAATATTATCAGGCATGAGTATGACTAACATTGTAGTCATAATCTAAACAAAAAAAAGTGATTATTTTTTGCCTATTTTTCAAAAAATTTTCTGAAGGTAAGGCGGTTAAAAAAAATTCTCTTAATTTATACAAATACATATCCGTAATATTTCTTTAACCCCTGCTTATTTCCGGCATTCTCAAGTAGGTACCTACTAACAAAACCACCTGATTTCAAGAGGATGTCTTTTAGTTCCTGTCTGTTTTTGTGCCTTAATTCGGAGGGGTTTTGAGAATACAGATGTTATCTGAACAAATTAGTTAGGGGTGAAACAGGAAATTTAAAATATGAAACGTAGGGCGTATTTGAGATTAGAAAGTCCTTCAAAATCTTCCAGGAATTAGCAGAGGTCTTCGAAATGTCATCGCCATTTAATATTAAGTTTGCAAATGCCAAGTATTTTAATATTTCAAAATAAATTGAATACTCATTATATTTTATCTATGGTTATGTTTTAAATATAACTTCATATTTTTCATTTCTCAACCTCTTTACGATAGTTGAATAGTTAATAACCATTTTAAGACCATTAAAAAAAATAAATTAATTATCTCTTTTTAAAATTACAAGCTTTATCCCCTCCGCCGGAGAGCGCTAAACGTCTTTAATCCGGGCCCAAAAGTAAGTGGCGGAATAGGGTATTTTCAAAAACTACGGATATCGCTAAAAATGTGTGGAAGATTTAAAGTTTATTTTGGTGATTCTGATAATCGCGCTAAAAATGTGTAAATTTAATATTATCAATTTATTTAGTGATTTTAAAAACAAATTCCGAAACTATTCCAACTGGCTACTACGTCATTATGACGTACATAACGCTTTTTTTTTTTTACATGAATACCGCACAAGAGTCCCAACTGCTCCCAACCGTCTGGAGCCAGTGAGACTATGGCATTCCCAATTGGGGAATGTTGTGAGGCTGAAGGTATTAGGGTGGGGAAGGAGAAGGGGAAAGGGGAGGTGGGGAAATACCTGGCTATTCAGATCTGGTCACCAAACACGGCTAAAAGCCATTTCAAGCAACGTTTCAATTCTGAATGGTGGTCTTTCACCAGGGCGATACTGAGAGTATCTTCCACTCTGAACGTGCGCAAATATACTATATATTATTTTTAAATTAATTAATTGTGAAACAACACAAATTAATTAAATTAAATTTACTTGCGCACGCCGGGATTTGAACCCGCGTCCTTCGGATTCGTATTCGAGAGCCTTACCCCTCGACCATGGAGGCCGTCAAACATGTTGTAGAAAATGGCACATTGTAAATCCCCATTCGTAAACATGAAAACAAAATAAAAATGCTTTCACAATCGTAATTTGTTTTCTACATTTTTGTAGACAATGAAACAATGAAAAACAGTGAAAATACCCTATTGAAGACGCTCTGAATCGCCCTTGTGAGAGATGACGTGGCATCAAATGCATTTAGTTAAATTTAGCGACTAGATCTTTTCGTTATTCTTTTAATAATATTTAATAAACACGTTCTTTTAATATAGGGGAACGTTTATTGTCCTCCACATTAGGAGTTCACCCGTGTTGTGTGGAACATTTTTCAATGGAAAATTGATTGAGTCTAGTTGAAGACTTTGACAATTGAAAATTAGGAATGTTGTAGAATTTTAAACAAACACAACTTAAAAAAAATGCAAATCGATTTTTAACTTAGTCTTCTTTTTCCTTGTCTCCCACCCTCCTCTAAATACTATTTTATATTTATTTATTTTTAAAAATCATTAATTAGCTCATTCTGGGTAGGTTTGTCTCCGAGGATCAAAAACTGTCATTTAGACAATTGAGAGGGAAACATGTGATAGTAATAATCGGGTTAAACGGGCTCTACGTTGCCAGGGAGTGTGTAATTTCATTTCCCGAGGTGCTAGTATGACCAGAGATGCAAATATATTATCATTTCTCAAAGCCTCAAAATGTGGCTATCGAATTTCGAGGAAAGCATACAAATTGGTAATCAGGATCAAGAAGAAGAAAGGTTTTTATTTTTGTATTTTAGTTCCATACAGGAGATCCCGAGGAAAATAATTATCTTTGGCGATGCTGTGTAGACGGTATTTTTAAGGAAAGGCAGGATAAGAAAATCTGAGTAGGAAAAAAGGTATGGGTATGAATCTTAGGGTCAGTATTCCCAGAAGTGACAGGAGTATAATCCCTTCCTCCCACTGTGGTACTAGGTGATGGGTCGAGAGAGTCTGTTTGGAGAGATCAAGGGGTCTCCCTCAATAGACCTCTCCTGATACGTTCCGCCACGTAATTGGTGGGCAGGCTCATTCGCCGCCAAGACCTGGACAAATTTCACTTCATGAACCCGGACACCCCTGCTAAGTCACCAAACATAGTGAACCACTCGGTGTAACCTATGGCAGGGGTGATGGTTATCCAATGAATGGTTCCCAGGGCGGCGGTACCCATACCCGCCCGGGAACATTGAGCTGAAACGATCGAAAGAATGTTTCAAACTAATTCCATAGTATACCAAAATTTATGAAAATCATTTAATTGCCACGTGATTAAATATTTCCACGTCTATTTTAAACAATAACATCGACTGAATCGAACTTCTATCTCTAATCAATTATTTTAACTTACCTTTGAGGCGTACCCGCCATACAGCACTATTCCAAACTTAGAGTTACAAAATAAATGTAGCAGCTAATTCGCCAATTTACCGTGGTCTTTATACCTTCAACAATATTTGCATAAACTCTTATACTTCTCACATCTAAAAACGCACTCACACGTATACGAGTACATTTATTTACTTTATACGTTACCCGGTTACCCAATAAGGCATCACAAGAAAACATAGTTAAATTCTAAAAAACACACTTTAGTCTTATTTATAGATTATTTCAAGGCTGTTGATACTATTGACCATTGTAAATTACCTAAAATACTAAAAATTATCGGAAAACTTCTAAAACTCTTTAAAAATTTGCGTAAACAACCGACGCATGAAATTGAAAATATTAAACACTTTAAGTTAAAAAAAAAGAAGTTTGTGGCAAGCATTCCTCAAGGTTCCATATAAGGTTCGATGTTGTATATTATTTATGTAAAGTTTATTAAATACATGTTTAGAGATGTAAAGCACTTTGTGTTTGCGGGTGATACTGCTTTGGTATTTCTAGCAGTGATTTGCGAATATATACGGACCTTTTACAAAAAGACTACATTGAATGTTTAAAACGGTCTCACGACTTATAATTAAACAAAAAAAAAACTAAATTGATGCATATAAGATCCCCTGACGCAAAGGTATATATTACATCTGAAATATAAAAATAAAAACACATACTTCAGATTGCTTACAAAATTGCATTACTGGATTGTGTACATGTGAAAATGCTGAACTTGTGAAATAATATGTTTATTTATGTGTCATTGTTGATTTTTTTACGTGGGATTTACAAATAAATAAGGTTTCTGTACGAATAAGATCAATTATTAGTAGATTATTTAAATTAAAATTCTGTGTTCCAATCTGTACACTTCGAATATTTTATTTATCATTAGCGGAATCTGTTGAATAAGGTATGGAATTATAGCCCGGGAACTTTCCTGTAAAACAAACATAAATCATGTCCAATCAGTGAAATATTCATTGGTTAAATTCTTAGCTCATAAACGTTTATTCGAACAAAGGTTTAATATTCCATAATTTTATCAGTCTCAAAAATTTTTCAGTAAGAGCAAATCTGTGTTACGTAATTATATTTCAGCACATTAATAACCCTATATATAATAGAAATAGACTAGAGCACACTTACAATAATCGTCTCCATTTTAATGAAGGATTAATGGTTAAAAACAAATATGGACAAAGAACTTTAGATTATATGATCCCTAGCTGTCTAAATATGTTACCTGCTGAAATAAAAATAAAAATGTATTAACACTAAACAGTTAATAAATCGATTGAAAACATGGCTATCCGAAAGAAACTATTTGTATTAGATATTTAGGAAATATTATTTTGTGTACGATTTATTGTTGTCATTTATGTTTTTTTTTTTATGTTTAAAAAATATTTTTCTATATAATTTTTTACATAATAAATTATATAAAATTCTTACGAAATATTTATGTTGTAACTTTGTTACATGTTTTTTATTTTATATATAAAATAAAATATATATAAAATAAATAAAAAAAATATATATTTATATTCTAACTCAACCTTAACTGTAAATTTAAAACAAGGTTATGAATAACAAGCTTCTGTTAGACAAACTACTAAAAAGTAGTTTATCGGAATATTTTATAAAACATCTTTAATTAATTATTTTTTTTTTTTAAATATGCGCAGGTAACCACTACGTAATACTTAATATGTGTAAATTGTTTCTCACTGTTGTTTTTCATTAAAAAAAAATAATGAATAAAAATATAAAAATTTGCCTGTAGATGAAAGTGGAATTATGGTACCTCGGATAGTGTGGAGAATAAGGTGATGGTGGGAAGGGTTGGAATCACCTGACTTCAGATCTGGTCACCAAACGCAGCCAAACAAGGTGATCTTTAATTCATTCCACCACAATTATGGTACATTGTCAGAAAAGATAATATTCAAGACTTCGTCAGATACACGGTATTTTTCGTGATTAGGGGTGAGGCCACAGCCTGTGATTTCCCTGTTATGAGGTACAATGTTGAACCATAACTCATCCAGAAAAAAACCACCTTCTCGTCACCTCCAAACTTCCAACTTCCAGCACAGAGCCTCCGAGTGCGGTACACTCCGAGCGTAATGCTCCCCCTGACTTTGAAACTAACAAACCAAAAGTACATTTGCCAAATGATGCCTTCCTATCACGGAGAAATAATTTTTGATGACTTTACCGCGCTTCACGTAGTCAGGATAATTTGGCCAAGAACTGCGAAACATCATTATGTCGTACCGTTGGTGTTTGCGCCCCCTTCGTCATCTGAATTAATCTCTATAGATGCAAAACGTAGTGTTTAAAAAAAAAATTCAGCTGTTAAGTTTTTAAACGTTTTTATAGAATATTTTTTAATAACGCCTAGACCTCCGCGGTGATATAAAATAAAAAGAAAATAAAAGAAAATTAATTACCGTCTTCTTCTATGCTACATTATGCGAATCTGATGTTCTACGAATGTTTTACAAAAACATTTAAAAAGTTGAATGTCCTTAAAAAAAGCTGAGAAGGTTTTTCTTTAACATGCCGATAATATAAATTTAAAAAAAGAACAGTGTGTAGTTTAATTTTTTCATAAACATTTGTTTAATGTTTTTTATTTATTTTTTAATGCGGATATCAAATTTTTGGTTAAGTTTATTTACAAAAACGTAACGAGAAAGGATTAAAAATATTTTTATCCACTTTAAAAATCATATTCATATTTTAAATATTTTGTAACATACAACAGACGGTCAGAAAAAGTAATATTTCTGATTAGATTTTGATAAATGCTAAGCCTACGAAAATTTATAAATTATTTTATAAATATTTTTCTATTTAAAAACATTATGTTTATCGTATTGCGTAATAATACTATCATTATTTCGAAATAATAAATAATTCCTCTCCGACATCCCTCTTCCCCTCAAAATCTTAGTTTACAGTTATGTTAACACTAGGCAATAATCACTCGCTAGTAATAATGTGTAAATCATCCTCAAGCAGAAGTAGTGAAAAAAAAATTATACTCTGCATCCATGAGATTTTTCTAGAAATACAATGTAATTTATTATTTAATCCCTTGGACAAAGTCAGAGGTCATTCGGGCAATAAATTGCAGATGAAGGAGCACGCCTGAGTCACAAGGCTGGAATATTCACATATACGTCGCACATACTAGATGATAGTGCTCAAACCCGGTTCACACATTATGTGCTCAGTATGAAAAATGTCTCCAACCGGAACGCCATTCATTCCCAGTACCTAATCATTAATTTATTTATTTTGTAGCAGAATTTCCCTGTCACGGTCCGATAAAACTTAAGGTTTCGAAAAAGAAAAAGCGCAATATCCAAGAAAAAGTTGATACCCGCTGGAGAGAAAGTCTCGACTATTAAACTAAAAGATAGTTTGTGTGCGGCACTAAAAACTCGGAAATGGTGAGCTTTGGTGACATGAAACCTTCACACCTGTTTTGGTGTGGAATTTCAAGGTTAACCTTACTGTTTTTAGCTCGGAACGCCATAATTATGAAGGTGAGCATTGCGTATTAATCATGAGCTACGGAATTTAAAATAATGCTTATTAGTGTAAAAAATAACACTACGTTCCGTATTCTTTTTTTCATATTTTGAAAATCAAATCACCTTCAAAAGTGGGTAAAAAAGAGAGTAGGAATACGTAAAAATAAACAACTTTTTGTGTCGAAATGTGTGGGCGATTCGAGTCAGTTTTAATGACTTTTGAGCGGAGAATCGACAAATCTGGCATAAGAAAGAATTTACCTACATTGACTGTATTCAATACATCATATTTTAAAATATATATAAAAATAAAATAAAAATGTCTTTTCTCCACGTAAATTATAATTTGTGAAGCTGAAGATAATGGGGAGGGGAATTAGACGAAGAAGAAGGGGATGGGAAGGAAATACCGCCCTAATCAGATCTGTTCACCAAACATGGATAAAGCTATTTTAAGCGACATTTCGATTCTGAATGGTGGTTTCGGAACTTCCACTATGAACACATTAAAATGTTCTTCTTAAAACATTCAAATTTATGCCCACAATTCTTAAAAAAATGTTTAATATAAGTTTCTATCGTATACACCAGGCATGTGCAACCTTTTCTCGTCTGGAGCCGGATTTCCATTCTTTGAGTCGCGGATAGGGTGACCAGATCGCAGCTCATCCAGACTGGGAGATCTTCCGGTGATTTGTGGTCGGAATGGTTGGGGGGAGCTCCGTCAAGAAACCATTATTATCAATTTATCATGTTCTCAAAAACTGCATTACTAAAAATTATAAAAAAGCTCAAGGCCGTCGGCGGAGAAACTATTTCCATGGTCAATTTAATATTAAAATATAAAATACGTTGAAAGAATTGCATTCTTGCCAGCCCTGAAAGAAACCATTCCCATATTCTAAATGCTTGGATTATTGGTTGTTTCTAAAAATTGTGAATAAGGAATCGTTATTATTTCGTCCTCTGGAAAGAAACCATCGCCATTTTTTTAATGTACTTCATCATTGAAAAAATAGAAAATTAGCATTCACACTCTTAAGCACATTTATCATTATCCGTTTGCATTTTTCACGTGCTCAAAAACTGTTTTTATCTCCCTTGCTCAGGCTTTTGATTGCCAATTTTTTCCGCAATCTCAAAGTCAACCGCGACCACGATTAGATTAAGAAATCCCCGTCTCCGGAACGCTTAACCAAAGTGTCTACTAGCGTGACTCGAGAACTCGAATAATTAACAAATATAAACAAAAATTAACATTCTCATAATTAGCTTTGATAGAAGTTATAGAAGGGAGACACAGATTTCAAAAGAAGTTGTACGGAGGAAGATGAACAATAAACGTTAGAAATTGCAATACCGTTTTTCATAGCGAGATTCGGTGGTTGTTGTCGAGTTTTTGAGAGATTTGTAGTTTTGAGTTGTAGTTTTTCCTTATTTTTTTTTTATGTTCGAGGTTTTGAAGTCACGGAACGACTTTTGGTATGATCGAAACTAGACGCCTCCACGGGCCGGATCAAAATGTGCCGCGGGCCGGATTAACATGTGACACGGGCCGGAGGTCGCCCACATGTGGGCATGTATACACCACCAAGCTGCCAGCAACGTAAAATTAAGTTTTAATTTGTTCGGCCACTATATTGTTGATTACACCAGGTATTTAATTAGTTGGATGGATGCACACGTAATTCACATGGTTTAATGCGTTTGTATAATAAATTGTATGATTTGTTGGTTGTTGTAAATGTTCAAAATGTACTGCTAACCTTCTATGTCTACCAGTGAGCTCCTCAATTTTGTGTCTGTTTTTTTTTGTATTCCCATGCTTTGTAGTGATATAGAATAGTCCATAAATTTATTTAAATAATAACAACATCATAAACTATAAAATTTGAATGAATTCTGCTACCAATAGGATGCAAAAGGATCAAGATTGACATTCCGCCGACCTTATACACTGCATCAGTAAAAAATAAAACCAGAAAAGTTCAAGCAACCTCAAGGGTTAATATCTGTAATTCCACCACAAGGATTTCCACCATTTTTATAACTATATATGTATATATAAAGTTCAATTATTCCGCAATATAAATAATGTTTTTAAAAAAAAATAATTATTTCCCTGTTTTCATCTTTCTTTTTTTTTGCTTTCAAACCAATAAAATAACAAAAAATATCTTGTATACTTTATTTTTCTGACGCATTTCACCAACAAAAATACCGTGTAAACCTTCTAAGTTCCTATTAAGTTCTGACAACTCATTTGTAAACCCTTCCGGGTCCTGAATTAATTCCATGAGTTGTAGATTAACGTAAGATGTATACTGCTAATCATAAAGATGATTAAAAAAAATTTGCAGAAAAAAAAATTGTGCAAACATTTTCTCCAGAAATTTTTTGACAGAATATTTTAGAAGTAAGCCGACGATATGTTTAAATCCACCTTGCAAATAAAGGGTAGGGAACCTACAAATGATACGTGTTGTAATAATTTTTCTCACTAATACATGTTTCTATTGCTACAATTTGTCATTATTTATATTTTAAGATGTTTTTATACATTACATTTTTACATGTTTTTATACTTTATATTTTTAAGAGTTTTTGTGCTTTATATTTCTACAAGTTGTCATGCTTTAAATTTTTACTTATTATTCTTTAAATTTTTACTTATTATTCTTTAAATTTTTACTAATTATTCTTTAAATTTTTACTTATTATTCTTTAATTTTTTCCTTATGAATTTTTACATATTATCCTTTAAATTTTTACTAATTATTCTATCATTTTTTACTTATTATTCTTTATATTTTTAAGAGTTTTATAATGCATATTTTAATAAGTTGTCATTCTTTATATTTTTATAAATTTCTATACTTTATATTTTTGTACACTTTATACTTTTTTATGCTTTTTATACTCTATACGTTTTTATACTTTATGCTATTTACACTCCATGCTTTTTTTATACTTTACACATTTTTATAGGTACTCTATTTATTTTTATACTTTTTAATTGTGTATTTTATATTAGTTAAACTAGTAATTATTGTTTCTTTATTATTGTTATATTTACACATTTCTTATCTCTATGTTAATGGAACATTGTACCGTATTATGTTAATGGAACATTGTAACTTATCGAGTTGTATGATTTCGTATTGTGCGCAATACTGTATAATACACTATGATACAAATTATAAGTACCTGTGAACAAAATTGTCAACTGTACAGGGGCGTGCATCGCTCGATAGATAAAGGTAGGCTGTGTATGTGTATAGTTTTTTAAAAAAGTTCCACGGAGGCGTTTAATTTCTCGGCCGGCTAAGTCGTCCGTTATTGCACAAGCAACATCTTCCGTTTTTAGTGATGGTAGTAGGAGATTTTCAAATAATGTCAGGTATTCATAACATTGAAATGTTTCCCTGTAAAAAAACATGTATAACAATTAAATTATTTAAAAAAATGCATGTATATGTACATAGTGACAAACAAATAAATTGTAACCTCCTTACTTATCATCGCTGTGCATAATTATTACACGACGCGTAAGGTCGGAATAGTGAGAAAGCCTACCTTATTATCACGGCGCGACTTAATTTATACTAACGCTGATCCGGCGCGTAAGAATCTATGGAGTAAGACGGTAGGGGTTTTTGTGGAGTTCCATTCATTCAATTTTTTACACCGTTTCATCCCTTTCTTTGACTAACGGTGGGAATCTTATTAGTAAATGGAAATTTTTTCCTAGGTACTCAATCATGAACGATTTTTCACAATAAAAATATTTTTCTTTGTGGCCGGGACAGTGGAATACTTTATCTTCCACTGTCGTCAATATTTGGACAGTCATGATTTTATATTGCATTTATTAAGAGGTTGGTCCTTCACGTTGCTGGTAATACGATTAGTCTCATATTCCCGTCTTGAGGTTCCTTATCAAACCGCCTAACTAAATATACAATATCTAAATAGGGTATGAAAAGAAGAAAATTTAAAAATGTGGATTCCTTCAAGATTTTTATCAAAAGCGACAGATACAAAATTACTTAACCGACGATCCGGGGAGATTTTTTGATAAACGCAGTAGAACGTAGCACCTCGTGACTTATATTCTTACATAACTGATACGACTGCAGTTTTCCAGAGTTATTTCGGGAAGCAGTCCGTAGGGTAAAGATTTCTCGGATGATAGCCAATCCTGGATAGGCGAGGGCTCCATAAGAAGGAGAAACACTATACAGGTAGATATTGTATTTTTATAAAACAGGGGGGGAGGTACGTCGGAAAGGAATCAAATATTAATTTTTTTTAAATGGTGCTATTTATACGCAATATATAGTTTTAGCATTTATCACAATCAGATCAGAAATATGACTTTCTGGCCGTTATACTAAAAAGTATTAAAAATATGAAAATAATTTAACAAAACGGAGAATAATAATTGCAATCCTTTCCTGGTACGTTTTCTTTCAAACACTTTTAACACAAAAGTTTCATAATCCGTATTTAAAAAAGCATTAAAGGCAGGCTTATGAAAAAAGTAGGCTATAATTAATTTTTTTTAAATTTCTTTTCCGAATTTTAAATAAAAATCTTTAAAGTATTTTTGAGGATATTCAATATCATAAAATATTTTGGAAAACGTTCGTAGGACTGTCAGAAAAAGGTCAAATTTATGATTTTATTTTGACAAACGCTAAGCCTTGTTACGTAACGCCAGTAGTCCCTAAAACTAGCCTCTCGTTAGACACCAGCGCCAGAAGGGGCCGAAAACAACACCACACACGTACGCGGGTCCGCTCGCCCCGTTTACTCGTTTTCCCCGCCCGGAGCCCGCCTAGGCAACACACTCACTCACCTGCACTAAAGATGGCCTCCCGCCCCGCCGCACTACGCCTCGGAGAGCTAATATTTGCCTCCACGGAAACCCCATTGCCTCAACAACCTAAACCGTGAGCTGTCTTTACCTTTTCCCCTCTGTTGGTGTTGTATTTTATTCAAGTCCTAGTTTACATGCCCGTTTTAGAGAATATCAGAGAGAATTTGCCCGTAACATTATTTTGAGGTTAGGTTAGCCTACTGTTCACCATAACTACATTCACCATGTCTGTACCTTCCTCTGAATTAAACCACTGAGTCTGAAAGCATACGGTAGTTTCATTTGACAAAGTATTCGAGTCTGGTTCCCAATTATAAGACTGCCTGTCGGCCCACGACCCTGCAGAAAAGCTCCTTGGCCTGCCGAAACTGAGCTAGTCAAAGGCCCAGAGCCGAGCTCCCTGGAGGAACACCCCTCACCGGGTAAGTCTGTACAAATGCTCTGTCTCCCGTAACTGCACTTTCCCAACCTTCCTCCTCCCCTTCTCCCGCGTTCCTACTCCCAGTCAATCCGTAATCATTACAGCCTATATATTTAAAAAATATATATATATTTATTTTTAAACACACATTATTAAACCATAAAATCTACGAAAGCTTTGACTGCCCAAATTGTAGGGCAGTCAAATTGACAAGTTTAGGTCGTATTAAGTGCCATTATACAAAACAGTATGGAGAAAGCTAGTATTGACACAGTACATCAATACGATACACCTAGGAAAAGTGTAATTATCAAGTATGAATAATAGTACCGAAAAAAAACATATTAATTAAAAATTTTATAAACAATAATTATAAGCCTGAAACACTCATCCAAATTGAAAAAAACACCGGCAATCAGAAGGGTGCAGGTTCGAGTCCTGTCGGCGACATTTATCTTTGCTCGGAAAGGTTTTTTTCAATTTGGATGAGTGTTTCAGGGTAATAATTATTGTTTATAAAAATAATTGTTACCCTTTGCGCTAGACACAAAAATCTTGTCTTAAGTTTTTAAGAACTTTAGTTTATCAAATATTAATTATACTTCGTTTATCAAGTACAAAAAGAAACTTTAGTAAATTCTTTACGACCACATATAGTAAATATTTTTTCTCTTTATAGATATTATGTTTATCGTATTGCGTAATAATATTCTCATTATTTCGAATTAATAAATAATCTTTTTTTAATCATAGAAGATAATATTAACAACTCCCAAATCGAAACTAGAAACCGAAAAGATACAGGAAAGAAATAGATAACGGTAGCAGCTGGGATTAGAACCCAGGACCTCAAGTGAAGTCGAGTGATTGCGGTGTTAGTCTGTATTTGGTATTCATATATTTTCTATTTCAGATCTCCCTATGTAACGTATCCAGCGTTTTTTTGATGTTTTAAATTTATTATTGTTGTGATTTTTGAAGGACAGAGATTTTGTTGTAGAGTTTAGTACCATAGCATAAAAAGCTTTTCTGTCCAAATATTGTGTTTGTGGTTCCTTGTTGGATGTGTTTTTGATTCTGAGATCGTGTTTGTTGTTATTTCTTGTTTTTTTTTGTATTTATGAATGTAAAGTAGTATTGTTTTATTGACAACAGGTTAAGATTGTTGAAGATTTTGTCAGTGCTAGTTCTTACACTTGGGTGTAAAATCTGTTTTCCTATCTTATTTATGACCTTCGGGCGGATTTATAGAAGGGGAAGCTAAGATGCCACAACTTTCTGTCAACTCATCAATCTCCAATGAAGTAAATCTTGATTTACGGAGACGGTTTTCACAAAAGTCTATCAGTATTGGTATATGGTATTATATATACACACAGACAGAAATAACTTTCAGACTAGTTAATTAAAGACGTATCGTTACGGAGATCAGCAACGTCATCAGCAACGAAAGGTTGAAGGTAGTTGTTCTGATAAGTTCGAAGTTCGCAGTAAATATGTATCTTTATTGTGTAAATATTACAACGTTAAAATGAGCCCATTGAGAGTTGGCGTTCAGTAAAGTTTCGTCGTTATAAAATATAAAGCATATTGGTTGATAATTTATTATTTTAGGTTCAGGAAGGAGGTTGGCATGGATAATAGAAACAAAGAAGATGTGTAAGAAACATTTTTATTTTTTTTTATTTACATCCTAAAAATGAAAAAATACAGTTCCGATAAACTACTTTTTTGTAGTTTTTCTAATGGGAGTTAGCTATTCAAAACTCATAATTTACAGATAAGATTACAAAATATATATATATATATATATATACATTTAGGGGTTTTTTTAGAGGTATGCAAATTCGTTTGTTTAGAGGTATACAAATACAAAATGAAAAAAAAAAACACAATAAAATAATGTTAACGTCTATGATATTGGTTTTATGTAATGGATAATTTTATGCCATTATTGTTTAAATATGATTCCGGGCATATGAGTGTCACGGTAGCTCGAATGAAGCGCAATCGTGAAGTCCAATTTTCGACAAGTTTATCGAGCAACTGGGGCCGTATATCGGTAATAACACGGCGAATGTTGACTTCAAAATGGTCCAACGTCTCTGGTTTATCAGTATAGACTAGTGACTTCACATACCTCCAAAGAAAGTAATCTAATGGTGTGAGATCATGAGAAATGGACGTAGTGCATGATAAGTTTGGCGAAACGAACCATGATTTTTAAAATAAAATTGACAATTTGCAAGCGCTGTTCTGACGTCAGTCTATTCAGGTGAAATGGCAAAACGTACTGACTACAAATCAACTGTCAAAATGACAGTCTGTAGAAAAGATGTTGCCAGTTTAAAAACCAAACCTCTAAAAAAAACACTCTGTATATACGTCTATTTAAAGTAAAATCATAAAAAAACATGTCTAACAAACTTAAAACATAAATATTTCTCAAGAATCTTACTCAATAATAATTCTACAAAAATAAATAAAAAGAATAAAAACACAAACGACTGCAATAAATCACACACAAAATATTTCCTTATTATCTAATACAAATAGCTTCTTTCAGCTAGCCAAGTTTTCAACATGTACTCGTATATTAATTGTTTAGTTTTAATAAAGTTTTTTTTTATTTTTATTTCAGCTGGTAACATATTTAAACAGCTAGGAATCATGTGATCAAAAGTTCTTTATCCATATTTGTTTTTATGCTTGGGAACCATTAATCCTTCATTAAAATTGAGACGAGTATTGTAAGTATACTCTAGTCGATTTGTATTATATATAGGGTTATTGATGTGTTGAAATATAATTTTGTACCACAGAACAGTAAAAGTATGGGATATTATGCCTTTGTTCGTGTTGTGAAACGTAGTTCACTCATCTGAAAATCGCATCTACGCACTGCGGCGTCCCAACTTGCTTTTACAGCACACCAAAACTTAGCATAACTTTCATTGGCTCCCGCCGCTTTCATAGTTCGTACAGTTTGGTCATAGCTCAGCGACACTCTATATCTCCCTTTATATCTATACGAAGATGGCCGTTTTGTCAATCAATTAACGTGCTATCCTTAATTCAAACGCATTATTTTGATTTATTATTCCGTTTGAATTAAATCGTTAACCTTCGTATTAAATCTTCGTAACGCCTGGCACGAGACGCGTTACACGTTTCGTCGACATTATTATATTTTCTGGAATTTTGCGCTTCAACGTGTGAAGGTTAATTTCAATTAATTTTCACATTTTACGGTCGATCTAGCCGGAGGCTCAATAGCAGCGCGTGTGAGTGTTGGCAAATAAAATTAATTCTGTTAGTTTGTCCATTAAATCGTTGCTACGTAACCAAGAAACTATGTACGAAGAACAATAAGCAAATAACCTGCGAATAAGCAAATAAATCGTTCAATTAAATATTACGAAAGTAATTTTGATGCGCACTTATTTATTTAAAAGATTTGCCGAATGAGAAAGATATTAAAAAAATATTATAGAAACCCATTTTCCTCATTTAGAAAACAGGTTACACACTTTTATGAGAAATGATAAATGTTCGTGTAGAATGTTGACATAGTACATTAAAGAAAGGAGAGGAATTTCTATGAGGGGTTGGTAGGAATCTGAGGGTCAATTGTCCAGGAGTGACGGACATATTAATTCATCCCTCCCTCCGTGATACAACGCGGCGGGTCGAGAAAGTCGGCGAGAACCGACCTCCCCCGATCTGGCCCACCACGCAGTTGGTGAGCAGACGCATCGTCGCCAAGACCGGGATAAAGTTTACTAGAACCGTAAACCCGGTCACCCCTGCTAAGTCACCAAACGTAACGAAGTACTTGGAGCGACCTATTGAAGAGATGTTCGTTAATGAATCATTTTAGGCATATGTAGACCGCACGAGGTTTTGAAAAACCTTCGTACATTTATTTATTTTTAAAATTATTTTTTACGTTAAGCAGATACATTTATAAAGCAAATAATATAATAGAAAGTACATAACCTTGTATAATAACTAATGACAATTAAGAATATTTAATCAACAGAAAATAATTCGAATGTGTACATGTCGGAAAACGTGAAAAGAAAAACCTTGACTTTGTACAGAAACGGGCGGTCTAACAAACGGATTGAAATCATTGGAGCTCTGTGCTCCGTAAGGTGGGAATACTGCCCTTGTTCTACCGGTATTTAAATGGAAGATACTCTGAGGAAATAGCATCATTGATCTCTTCGGCACAGGTGCACAGCCAGGAAATACGCCAAACCCGCGCCTAACATGGTTGACATTTATGAAATGAGAACGGGGCGCTTCTAGGACTCGTTCTTGTATTCAACAGCTCGGCTGTGGAATGATCTGACGGCCTGTTTCCTCCTTCCTACAATAGGTTCACTCCTTCCTTTCCTCCAAAAGTCCATCCACACAGCATCTTGAGGGAAATTATTTCCATCAGGGACTCTTGTATGGAGTAACTTTAAAATATACATATACATATTTAATGTTTTCCAACAAAATTGCCAAAAATGTTTTTAACCGACTGTTTCCTATAGTGATTTCCCGCTTAACATGTTTGCCCTCCGATAGTAGATCTATGAGACTATTTTTTATGTTATATTTCAACGCTTTTAAATTGGAACGTATTTAAATATTAAAATTTATACTTTACAAAAAACTTCCGTCCCAATGTAGCTATAGAATATTCGAACTTATTTACCTTTCTTCATCAGTTGGATGTTTGGGTAACGCCGGACCTTTTAACCGAGTAGAAATTTCATTATATATCAAAAGATACGTGAGCTTTCACTGAAACTCTGTCAGAAAATACTTTATAAACTATTCATCGGGTTGGGGTTGGGAACCAATTTAGGCGCAAATTTTGGTAATATTCAATATTGTGATTTTTCATATTAGGTGGAACATAGTTGTAAAAGATTTTCCTTTAAAAGAACCTGTATTCAGACCGTAATAACAAAAAAATGTTTTCACAGAAATAATTTCCCATTTAAAAAAATAAATTACGTGATACCACACAAGAGTCCCACCTGCTCCCAACCGTCTGGAGCCTGTGAGACTATGGCATCCCCAATTGGGGTATGTTTTGAGGCTGAAGGTATTGAGGAGGGGAAGTAGATGGGAAAGACGAAGGTGGGGAAGTACCTGGCTATTCAGATCCCTAAATACAGTTAAACCCATTTCAAGCAACGTTTCGATCTGAATGGTGGTCTTTCACCAGGGCGATACTGAAAGTATCTACCACTCTTGAACATGTCGCAAAATATACTATATATTATTTTTAATGAATAAATGATGAAATAACTCAAATTAAACAAATAAAATTTATTTGCGCACACCGTGATTTGGAACTGCGATCTCCGGATTCGTAAGCAAGCATTGTAACCTCTCAACCATATATACAGTGTCCTACTGGTTGATGAAAATGATAATCAATTCAGTTTCAATATTTGTTTATCGCTATCATGGATCATAGCATTTAAAAATAACAAAAGGCTGTTTAAAAAAAAAGGTCAAAATGTTTTCCTCGAATCGGAGTGAATTTTCATAATGAAAATGCAAATTTTATTAAAAAATACGTTCATGTTGATTTTGTACTCAAATGAGGGTAATAAACCTTTTGAGAAACTATAAATACATTCTTCACAGAATAATTACATTTCCATTAATCTAAGTAAATCTGCATATGAAGTTACTTTATTCGTCTAAAAAAGCTCGCGACGGGAGAGGCTCAGAAAGAGAGTGCCTAACTTTTTTTAGTACTTACTCCGAGAGACCTATTTTTCAAGGCTCGGGACATATTACATTCAAGGGTTCACATACGTAACGTACGTAATAGAGCTTTGAAATAGAGTATACATCCTTGGAGGGTATATTATGATGAAACATATTTAAGTTGGTAAATTCGTAGGTTTTAATGGTAAATTCTGGAAATTATCATCACTAAGTCCGAATCGAAAGCTGTTTCCAGCTTTTTCGGAATTTTACAGCACATTTTCGGTAAATGCTTAGGTTGTTTTATGTTAGGTTAGCTACGAGAGTCTCGAACATGTTGGAACTTTCGGACTACAGGTTTAGATGGACTCGTCGCCTATTTCGGGCTATTTACCAATATTGGCGTTGGTGAATGTCAGAATTTACCAGTAAAACCAATTTAATCACTTTTCTGACTTTTACAGTAGCATATACAGGATGGCGTAAAACTATCATTATGGTTTGAATGTTTAATAACTTTTTAAATGTATTTATATTTTTATTTCAGATTTTTGTGAAGAAAGCTTGGGGAATTTGAAATGGAATACTACACAACAGAACAGCGATCAACAATTGTTGAATTTTATTTTGAAAATCAACGGGCAATTTTTTTGACGCAGCGTGCTTACCGTAGTTTTTTTTAATGTGCGTACTGGACCTTCAGCACCAACAATAAACCGCCTGGTTGCAAATTTTCGACAACATGGTACACTAAGACACCTTCCATGTAGCGGAAGACCACGTACGGTCCACACGGAAGAAAATATCCAACGTGTTGTGGATAGTGTGCAGGACAGTCCCGAAACATCAACAAGAAGACGTTCGGCACAACTGGGGCTATCGCGGAGGTCCGTTCAGAGGATGTTGGCCACATTGCACATGTTCCCGTATAAGGTTCAGCTTATGCAAGAATTGAAGCCGATAGACTACCAACAACGGCTTGATTATGCCACTTCATTCCAAACCATAACGGTAGATTTGCGCCACCCTGTATAATAATTTAATAATGCACGGACCTAGCGCTTTCAACCTGTCAAATTAGTGCTACGATTGAATGTTTTCAATGCTAATATTTGGGCGTCTGGCCTTTTCAGGCTCCTGTCTACTGTTATTTGGGATATTGATATGTTTTTCTTCCTTCTGAAGTCAACAAGTCGAATAGAATAATAATATATGTAATTCTCAGGCACATCTGTTCTGATTACGATAATGGAATCCGTCAGACTCTCAGAAAAGTAAAGGACCAAGAATGAAGAAGTATACAATTCTACAAACACTTAAATCATTTTGCGTTATTTATACAAGATTTATGCCCTTTTTGCATTGAAACTACACCTATTATTTTAAAAATAAGCATTCCAACCTACAATACCTACTAACAAGTAAATCAACAAATGAGTAGAGCTATAATAATTACTTGCCGAGTAATTGCTAAAGTTAAGAGGAACGGCTACGCGCCTGTTTCATACAAAACTTTAATTTGGATTTGAGGCCAAAATACTCACAATGATTTTTTTTCATCGAAAAGTATAGTAAATATCTAATACGGATTAGAAGTAATTTATTTATTTTTGTTTTAAATTATGAAATGGCCTATATTTCATAATTTAAAACAAAAATAAATAAATTACTTCTAATCCGTATTAAATATTTACTATACTTTTGGATTAAAAAAAGATCATTAGGTTAAGGTGAGTATTTTGGCCTCAAATCTAAATTTAAGTTTTGTATGAAACAGGCAATGCAGCCGTTCCTCTTAAGCAACATTGGTAGTTTATCACGCTTACCATATACCGCTGGCATGGTTTGATCCAATTCGTGTTTATGGTGCAATTCTCTAGAGAAATATGAGTACTCATACAGTATTGCTCCAGAATAATATTGTAATATGTAGTTAATTGAGAACTGACCTGGAATAATATGGTATCCCTTAATAAATCTACCCCATCCTTCAGATGTTTTACCAACACGTGTCGTGCAAATACGACTGAAGCGTGTAACTTTAGTCAATAAAAGGGAAAGATAGTCTCACATAAAAAAAAAAAACAGGTAAAAGCATTTTCGGTTTTTTTCATGGATTTTCATCAAAAATTACCCCCCGATGATTCGCGACATGAACCTGAAAAACAGAGTATATGAACAAAATCAAACGACATCAATAATTAGATCAGGCAGCCCACGCAATAAATCCACGTCCATAATATCTACCCCTTCACTATGATGGTTACAAATAACAACAGAAAATACACCAAAAAAATTTCACATTAAACCACGAGTATTACAAATCATATACAATTTAAATAAAAAATTATAATTATACATTTTTACGTAATTTTCATATTGGTCAGGCAACATCTAACTTTATCTAACCTAACGATTGCATACTAATTGAACTATTGACAGGCACAAGATAAATAGAAGTCGGTAAAACATTTAATAACCGATAGTTATTTATTAGTCTAAATTTTGCGTCCGATTAAAAACATGTGAATATATTGGACCCAGGTAGAGGTAATACGTACGTTATTGACGATCGTCCTAAAATGCTTCCATCTCAATTTGGAAGGCAAGTATGGGTACCGCCGCCCCGGGAACCATTTATTGCATAATCAACACCACTGCCATAGGTCACCCCAAGAAATTCGCTTCGTTTGGTGACTTAGCAGGGGTGCCCGGGTTCATAGGGTGAGATTTGTCCAGGTCTTAGCGGCGGATGCGTCTGCATACCAACTGCGTGGCGGGACGGATCGAGAGAGGCCGCTTGTTAGAGATCCTTCGACCTTTCCAGCCGGACTATATTAACCCATCGCCTTGCACCACATCGGGAGGGATGGATTAATATGGTCGTCACTCCAGATTCCTACGCACTACTCACACCTCTTTCCTTCCCAGAACTTCCTCTTCTTAAAAATACCATATGCGCAGCATCTCTAATGTTGAAAATTATTTTCTCAGTGCATCCTGTGTTTAAAAAAAATCTTCCTACTCACACTTCGTGTACGAAAACGAAAAATGCAGAGGACACTAGAATGTCGAATATCTTTATTCATATTCCCATGAAAATGTGGAGAACATACGAGTATGTTTCTTTCGAATCGTAGAACTTTCATAATATGTATTGTTAGTAATATTTGACAAAAATATGTTTTATTATAAATATAAAACTCACATATTGGTAATTAAATTCGCACACGATGAGGTTGACATCTAACATTAATCGCACACTTATTCATTAATAATTTTACCGCAATAATTATATGATATTATAGTTACAAACATGTCCCAAGTTCGAGTTCGGGAATATTCAATTTATTTCTAGACCTGTAAACAGGATGCAAATATCATCGTGCTGCGGAAAATGAATTCTCTAAGGAATAAATCGTTAAAAAGTCAAACACAACAGGTTAGTATCAATGTTTTAGCGGTATTTTAAATGAGAATGTGAAAACGGTGAACCATTTTTACTACTCACGTCCTCATGAGAGGCAAATTGTAATTTTTATAAGTGTCGGTAATTTGACCACCTAAATATGAATATTGAAAATTTTTAGAACACTCGTTACATTAAATTAATTTTTTAGAACACTCATTACACACAGTACATTAATGTATCTTCGTTTTTTATTTTATTTTTGTTGTGAAAATGTTTTTTACGAATATTTTTGTTTATTACTCTTAAAATATAACTTTTTAAAATTTTATTTGGTTACAATTATATGTTTTTTATAATTATTTCTTCGGACATACACTGTTGACCGAACCATTAAATATGTACACGAAAATAAACATAATTCTTTTATTTACTCGCGTTTTTATTTGATTCCTAATATTTATTAATGAATACAAATAAAATCTTATGTCTTTAAATCATCGATTACATCGGAACTTATTAATACTACGTTTTTAATATATAACCTAATATTAAGGTCCCGTTAATTATACCAGTTACTGTTTCACTCTCAGCCTACTACATAATACGAAGCATAGGGAATATCGGTATATGTCAGTATAATGCGCGTACGATCTTTGGCTGGGACTACTATATGTTAGTTAAGTATGATAGTTCTTCTCATGGAATTGTCATCGTGTACATTTATTACTTTGTATAATACGAGTGTATGCTCCTATAGAAATATAATTCAATTTGTTCCTGGTGTAATTTTCTCCGTGTAACTTCATCCTGAAACCACCATGAGGACTGTGGAAATAAGCCTAAGACCAAATTATTATTATACAAAACTCCTTTTCACGCGTCCCCAATATTCGGGGCTATCGTTTTCATAAATGTAAATGCAATATGGACCCTTCACAATACCTTCAGAGGGTAGAATTTCCCCTAACCGAGTTTGGGAGCTCAGCTAAAGGGGTCCTCGTCCCGTCATTTAAATTGGGAAAGTGAATTCCGTCATAAAACCAATTGAGAGCTGAGAACTGCTGAGCTTCGAGCAGTCTGGGCAGGGGTCGATTAAATATACTCTTTCTCTCGAGTCTGGGATATTTGAAAATGGAATTGATTCTTCTTCTAAATTACAGATGATATCTCTTTTCATAATATTTGACATTTAATTAATAAATTATTGATTTTGCAGTTTTCTAGGCTTCTAAGATTTATTTGATATCGAACGCAACGGAACAATGGAATGCCTGTTTGGGGAAATTTGTGAGACTAAATGGAGCACGGGAAGGGAGGAGGAATATTGGAAAGTACCTGGAATTCAATTCTTGTTACATAATTAAACGTCTTTAACACCTTTTGGTGCTAAAAAAGCCCACGCGCTCCGGTGCTTGACCCTCAGAGCATAGTGCACACAGAGCGTTTTGTGATTTTAAGACATATAAACATGATTAACTTAGATTTATATTTTTAATCATTGAAGATAATATTAATAACTCTCAAAATGAAACATGAAACCGAAAAGAAACAGGAAAAGAAAAAGATATCAGTAACAACTGGGACTCGAACCCTATTTTTCGGTGAATTTCGCGTTATTTTTACCGAAATTAGCGTTATTTTATATGCAATTTATTTTTGGGAAAATGAGTATATTTTTCAGCAAAAGTGGATATATTTTACCACAAATATGGTGTTATGTTTCCCGATTTGGTATTTTCAAAGAGAAAAGGTATATATATATATATATATTAAAATTTTATCTGTAATTTCAAAACGTATATATTTTAAAAAAATACTATTGACGGTGGCAGCGTTTTCGACATTCAGTTAACTGCGTTCCATTTTCAGAGTTGTCAAAACCATGAACAAAAATGTATTTAAAAAGTACAATATTACTTCTTCATTTAAAATGCCAGAATATCGGGTGAAAAATATGATATTTCGCGGTTATTTACCCGAATATTATGAATTTCGCGTTATTCGCATGAAAATGATGAAAACGCGGTTTGTTCAAGTGTAAAATATTGTAAAAGTGTACTCTCTTGCAGATATTGCAGTTCGTGTAATTACTGACTTTATTTAATGTTAAAAGTTTCTAAGAGTACTTCAAACTTATTATAGTAATCAGACGGGCGGCGACCTGAAAGCTAGAGATAGTTTGGTCTTCAATAATTCTCAAGGTCTCTGTTTTAAGAAAGAATATGATACCCGAAAAAATCCGAAGCTGTGCCTCATATATATCAGAATTCGAGCAGTGGATTTCCTTCACGCTATTGAAACTACCGTACTTATATACGGTTTATTAAAACTCTACCATCTATACGGTTTTGAAAAATGGTTGAACCGTTCAATTCATTCTGACGAACGAAAATTATTTTTGAATTAGAATCCGAACCTTTACAAAATTGAGGTTATACCGATCACTGATGAAAATACTCCCACGTAAAATGAATTTTACGGCTGGGAAAATGGTCTGGTACTTTCAATGGGGACTTTCATTTAGAAAATGGAACAAGAGTAAAAACGTTGCCTTTAAATAACGTTTTTTTTTTAACCCAATTTGATGGAATTTCATAAAAAAATATATTTTCGAGATCATTGCAGTTCTCGGTAGGTCAAATTTTCGAATGTTCCAGTGTCAAAAAAACGAATCAATTATTTTTTATGTACGTGTTTAAAAAAAGCATTTAAAAATAAACGGTAACTGGTGTTTTTAACAGATAATAATAATAATGATAATTGGATTACTTGTATAGCGCCGTTTTCGTGGGAAAATCACCTCAAGGCGGCTGAAGATATGACAAACTGTCATAATGTGAAAAAGTTCCGATTTAAAAAAATTGTTTGATAAACTGTGATGAAATCAACGTATAGAGCATTTTTTTGCTTTTTCAAATATTAAGCTTTTAAAAATCAAGCGTAGGTAATTCCAACGCATTGTCTTTTTATTTTATTTTTTTTGTAAATGCTCAAAACTATGCAGTGTTTTGTTTCTAGTGTAAACTAACTAACTAACAAACCATCACGCCGTTTCCCCGCAGTGGTAGGCAGAGAGGACGGACCGCCAAACAACTCGATCTTGGCATACACTTGCTTCATTTACTTTCATACAACGTCTTGTACATTCTCTTCTGTTATTCCGATTTCTGACATGGCCCGACTCAAGTATTTGATTCACTTGATCGTGCCATGTCTTCCTAAGGCGTCTCCTGCTTCTTCTTCTATTCACATTCGCGTCATTTATTCTCCTTACACTGCTCTCTTCGTTCATTCGATCTACATGCCCAAACTACTCTACTTACATCAGGCCTTGCAGTCTTTACGAATCTCAACATTTTTCACATGATCATACATGATTTTACAACACATTCGCCTCGGAGATCTCATTTCTACAGCATTCAGTCTACTTTCATCCACCCTCTGCCGGTTCCACGCCTCACTGTTTCTCGTGTAAATTTGGCAAAATGGACTTAAGTTCGCAAATTACTAATTAATTGATTGATTTTAGCATAAATATTATAGCAAAACAGGTGTAAAAATATTTACGGTTATCTCGCCACTTTTTTATCGTTATCGTGACATTTGCCGATATGGACTGTCAACCCAAAAAAGAAAATAAACTATTTCATTTGCGGAAGAGACAACAAAAACTGTTTTTATTTTTTCTTTAAAGCCCAAACCGTGAACCTGTAAAATGGCTAGGTTCTTAGTTGAATCTAAGAACCTATTAAAATGGTTCTTGGGTTCAACTAAGGGAATTAGTTAGGGTTATTTAAAAATATGAAAATTGATTATATAACATCATAGGGTGAAATTTTAATTTAAGCGCATTTTTGGTGTTTTCCCCCAACTTAATTAATTGCTACTTATTATAATTAAGTTCAATAAATATATATTTTAAAAATAAATGGCGTATTAAGAATGCTATACGATTATCAAACTATACCAAATTTGCTGATAGGAACAGCAAGAATGTGCTAGTAATGACGTAGACATTAATATTTTCTTTGATTATACATTAATAATTAATGGAGACTTGCGGTATTATTCCGTGCATTTAAATACAACAGCCAACTCAGCGAACGTATTACAAACTACAGGCAATCTAGACAAAAGCGAGTACCCAAATAGTCAGTACTGATATTTCAAACATAATAAAGTGCACATTCGTGAAAAGCATTTACTTTATGGCTTGCCATAATTATAAGATAAAAACATGGGTATATTTATTTTAAACCACTTTGTTTCTATATACTGATTGACCGGTAACTATTAATCTATATATATAAAAATCAATATAAATTTGTATGTTCGTTTGCCCTCGATATTCTCGAAAATCACTGGACCGGTTTCGCTGAAAATAGCACAGTTCATTTTTATTAGTGCCGGGAAGGTTTAGCAAGTTGTTTGAATGAAATCCAATGTTTAAAACTGTTGCTATAACGTTTTAAAATTAGTATGAAAAAATTGAACCCGCCGTGTTTTATTTAGGTTAGCCCATAGATATAACAGTCTGGTTAGCCACATATTGCATATTCAAAAGAAGAAGGTTTTCCGAGTTTGCTAATCATCTCCTTTCCACCGATCATATTATTTTCAATAATGAAACAGGGATTAAATTTTTTCACAGTAAAGTCAAAATATTAGATACTTTAGCAGCACTTGAAATTAGAAAATTTCTAAATAATAATTCTAGTATATTGAATAACGATGTATATTTATCTTACCCCTCCCCCCCCCCTTTCGCCTCCCGCTCCAATACATAAATATTTATGTATGTATGTCTTTTTTTTTTTTTTAATTAATGTTGCTATTATTTGTTCATGGGATATTAAGAATTAATGCATACTGAATGCATGTATTATATTTTTGTATGGTAATTGCTTTATTTGAGTATTACTTTCTATGGATACTTCAACATTAATTATTTTTCTACCTCTTTTTTCTATTGTATTGTAATTTATCGTTACATATACCTTGGTTATAATTTTTTTGAATTATCCTACTGACAAAAAGAAATATATAATTAAACTGTACGTATTTAACTGCATTGAAAAACACAGATAAACATATAAGTAAATAAAATTTTCGTATTACGATAAAAGCAATTTTATTATAAACATTTGTTTTTATTTAAACTTCAAATACATGCTTATAGGTATCCAAAAGAAACAATGCTTTTTTCAACAATGTCCAACTTCCTTCCACTTTATGGTCCTGAACGGCCCCCTGTCCCCCTTCATTATCCTCTTGGGCATGATTTACAGCAGACCTTCCCAAACAAAACCTTCGCACAACCTTCCAAGAACCTGAACCAATCGCTGTGAAGTGATGTCTAAGACACACGAGGCGTCTTTAGAGAGAGAGAGTGCTTGACCTTGAGACGCCCCCGAAAGGCGAAACAAAACCTCAAAACTTTTGCTCTGAGAGATGGAGCGAGTCGAACCACAAAACGTCGTTTAAATCCAGAGTTTCTCCGACTTATTCTCATTGTTAATTTTCAAAGATTTTTTTTTCCAGAAAATCCCCCCCAGAAACATTTTTTTTGTTAAATGATAGGCAAACATTCCCTGGATTCGACTAAGCTGAAAATATTTAATTTCCTCCTACTACCATCATTAAAAGCGCAAAATATTGCTTGAGCAATGATGGAGCATACTATTCAGCTACACACCGAATTTACGTTTACTTAATTTTTTTCGAAAACAAAAATAAAAGAATTGTCTAAAAATTTATAATTTCACTACACTTTAATTTTTTTAGAAATAAAGTTTTTACTTTTCCAGTTAATCCAGTTAATCTTGGCAATATGTGAACTCTCCCAAAGTAGGTACTTTAATGGTACCATACCACAATGTATAATTACCAATGTTAAGAGCCCTTGAGGAGATTAAATTACTGAACGGCGTTAAATAAACTTAACCAATTATTATGTGTATAAAGCATTAAAAGCGAAGATTGAACCTGTCACGCCGCAGTGCGATCCCGATGCTTTGGACCACTCGGTCACTAACCGGTTCACTAACCATTGTAACTTGTGCTTTGATAGCGACCTTATCATTGGATGATTTTTATAGCGCCGTTTTTGTGAAAAATCACCTCAAAGGCGTTGTACAAACATTAGTTCATATTCTCTTTCTAATTATGTACAAACAGGTAGAGAAAAACATACTTAACTGGCAGGTCGATTCAGATGAACACAGTTTTATAAGAAAAATTAAGCTTAGGTACAAGAAGAGTTGGTAATTATTTTAAATATTTGTAATTAGATCACTCGACCATATGTCAAAAAGTCTTAAAAAAAAATTTATTCCATTGTGTTCAAGTTAAATTATTGTAACTCCAAATTATTTAAAGTAAATTGTTTTTTTATAATATATGCTATTATTCATTTCTTCAATAAATGTAAAATTACTATGTGGTGTTATTAATAAGGATTATTTTGTGTACACTACTGTTTAATATATAAACATCAACATGTTTCGGAAGGGAAGCCTCGTTATTTATATATAAACAGTGGTGTGCACAATATATTTCTTATTAATTTTATTATTACGCCATTTTAAAACACGGTTTATATATTAAAAAACCCAGCAGATTTCTTTTATAGGTTAATAATTGCCTACAGAAGTTAATTGATTTTCAAAAATGTTTAAATGTAACTCTTTGCCCTGAAACTGAAAATTTGAAAGTCACATTCGCCAAATGGTTTAGTAAAAGGGTTTAACGTTTAATTTGCTCTTAAGTTTCACTGGAATACCGACGTTTTAGGGTAGGTTATTGGTTAGAGGACTCGAGTATTTTTAGTATTATAATAGTATGTGAATCTATGATCAAATTAGCACTATAGACTCAAAAGTTACATTTAAAAAATTGTTGAGTAGAGATGATTAATGTTTTATTTTGCTTTAAAGTATTATTGGACTAGGCACCGATGTTTTACACTGGGCTATTTTAGAAATAAAATATCGTAGGACATGGGTATTTACAGTTTTAATCGTATGTGGACATATATCGAAGTTAACATTATTAACTAAATTTTGTAAAAAAATATAAATTCTGCACTTTCAGCTCCAAGGACATTTTTGTGGAAGTTGTAACTTTAAAAAAAAATTCACATCATCAGAGTAAATACAATACTATCCGACTAAGATTTTTTTTTTTTCGATGCTTTCGTATTTTCCTTGCGACCCACTTTCTGGGCTAAGCGACCCCCTAAGACAATATCGCCTACTTTGGGAATCACTGCTTTAACCTATGTTTATTCGCAGAGTCGTATTTCGTTTCATGTTTATGTCCAAAGCGTTATTTGATTCAGGTTTATGTGGGACGCGGTATTCTGGTTTATGTGCAAAATGCTTAACAATATTCAGTCAGAATGGAACTAAAATACAATTCCTCTAATATTACTTATACAATCGGTTACAATTCTCTGGGTCCTTTTGCAGTGACATGGGATGAGGACGAAGGATGAGATCGATAAAGAAATGTTAAGTTTTCCCAGAGAGCTCGTGGAACCAGGGAAATAAATAGAACACAAAACAGATGATCTATGTTCGGCTGAAATTGAGAGAAATATTTAACTGCCAAAATAAAATATTTGGTTCCATTTCAATCATCTTTCGAAATTTGTAGCCTTTTCTGAAAACACGTGTTTCTTAGAAAACCGTCACGCCGGTAGAAATCCAAATAAAAAAATACAATTATTCTACGCACAGTAGATACAGGCAAATCATTCTAAAGAGAATCGTACTTGTGTAGTGGTGTACTGTATCGTAGGGCTACTTCGGCGTAAGACGGGACTGAGGGTGGGTGTTCCAAATTTGTTGAAACCAGTTTGAACCACTACAGGAACGCAGAAATACATTCAACGTGCGCTCTTTAAAATGATTTGCCTTTACATCTACACGAGCAAGAATCTCTTTTTTTTTTTTACAGTACTCCACACAGGAGACCAAGGAGGAAATAATTTCCCTCAAGGTCTATATCATCATTGGGGATGCTGTGTGGAGGGTCTTTTAGAGGATAGGAAGGAGTGAATTTAGGTCTTGAAGAGACCCATGTTATAGGATGGAAGAAACTCAGAGGCCGGCAGATCATTCCACAGCCGAGCTGTTGAACACAAGAACGAGTCGTAGAAGCGACCCGTTCTCATGTGACAAATGTCAACCGTGTGCAAATGTTGGGCGCGCGTTTGGCGTGTTTCCCGACTATGCACCGGTGCCGAAGGGATCAATGACGCTAGTTCCTCGGAGCATCTTCCATTAAAATACCGGTAGAATAAGGACAGCATTCCCACCCGACGTCTGTGCTCCAAAGATTGCAAACCCATTTGTTAAGATAGGCGAATCTATCAAACGGACCGCCCGTTTCTGCACAGAGTCAAGATTTTTTTTCAGATATTTTGGGACTCCTGACCAGAGGTGGCTGCCAAATTCTACAATGGGGCGAACTTGCGATTTGTACAGGGTCAGCAGTTGTGTACTATTAAAAGTATCTGCGGGCTCTGTACAATACGCCCAGCTTCTGAGAGGCTAACTTTACTCGGGTTTAGATGGAGCCCCCATACCTGAGCTGGTCACTTAAGGTTACACCAAGCATATCAATGGAGGGCTTGTTGGGAAGATTGCTTCCATTAAAGGAGACTAGATTGTCATTTCGATCCCTTTTAGACGTAATCAGATATGATTGGGTCTTTGAACATTAAATTCAATGAGGTTATTCTTTCCCCAAGAGGAGACCCTCTCGAGTTAACCGTCCATTCTCTGCTTCAAAGCCCTCCGAGCCATTGGAGTTTGTGCGTCCTTTGGGGGCTTGTCAAACAAAAAGCTATCATGGACTGCACTGTCATCCGCGTAACAATGGATTGGCGCACATGTCAAGAGGTCATTGATGTGCAACAAAAACAATGTCGGAGATAGAACCGATCCTTGTGGGACGCCAGCATTTATTGAATGCGAGGAAGAGATGAAACTATCAGCAACCGTCTGAATCGATCTCTCCCTCAAAAAGTCGGCAATCCACGTACACAAGGAAACGGGAAGTCCGTAAGAAGGCAGTTTGTTGACAAGTCCTCGGTGCCAAACCCGGTCAAAGGCCTTAGAAATATCCAGTGAGAACGTTTGAATCTCACCATAAAGTTCCAGGCACCGTCCCCAAACATGCGTCACATACGCCAGAAGATCACCGCACGAGCGGTTCCGCCGGAATCCGTACTGGCGGTCGTTAATGATTTTGTTCTTCTCGAGGTATGTAAGCAGTTTGTCGTTGATCACACGTTCCATCACCATGGACAGAACTGATGTGATCGCTATGGGGTGGTAGTTGGCCGGGTTGGAGCGGTCACCTTTCTTAGGTATAGGATGAATGACCGCTTTTTTCTTAATTCTGATTTACCTGTAAACTAAAACCTTTTTGTAATTCTAATTTGTAACGTTCTATGGTATTTTATAAGTCTTATATCTTTTACAACAATGCAAGATAATATGCCTAATTCCACTTTGCAAAGACGTTTTAAGAGGAACGGCTGCGCTGCCTGTTTCATACATATCTTTATTTTGGTTTTGAGGTCAAAATACCCATCCAAACTGAATGATATATATTTTTAAATA
The DNA here is from genome assembly GCA_022606495.2 of Halesus radiatus. Taxonomy (NCBI): domain Eukaryota; kingdom Metazoa; phylum Arthropoda; class Insecta; order Trichoptera; family Limnephilidae; genus Halesus; species Halesus radiatus. The sequence continues at coordinate 48,811 of JAHDVE020007333.1, read as the reverse complement.
AAGGTTTAGTAAATATCTAGTACGGATGCGAAGCATTTTATTTATTTTTGTTTTAAATTATGAAGTAATGTCATAAAAAAAAATTATTGTCATAATTTTATAGGTAACTTAGAAAATTGTTTGCGGGATTATCGTTTTTAAAAAATAAATTTATATATATTATATTTTCTATGTAAATATGATTATATAAAAAAAATTAAAAAACAAATGTTTTTTTCGGGTCGATATTTTAAATACTTCGTTTTCAATTTAATTTAAAGTCCACAATAATGCTTATTTAGAAACATTTTTTGATTTTTTAAATTTATGCTTCATACTGTTTTCAAAGTAGACGGGGTAAAACTTTTTTTTAATCACCGTTAGCCCTCAAATAATTGTTAAAGGTGCCTCTAAAATCGCGAAAAATCAATTCCTTTAATGGCGTATATTTCATAATGCAAAACAAAAATAAATAAATTACTCCTAATCCATTCTAGATATGTACTATACTTTTTGATGAAAAAAAGAGCAATAGGTCCAAAATTAAGTTTTGTATGAAACAGGCCGCGCAGCCGTTCCTCTTAAGTTATCAATATAGAATGAAAATTTCATATTATCTAAATGGTCTTGTTACCTACTTAGGTACATACTAACTAACTAACCATCACGCCGTTTCCCGCAGGGGTAGGCAGAGAGGACGGACCGCCAAACAACTTGATCTTGGCATATACTTCTTGCTTCATTCACATTCATATAACGCCTCATACATTCTCTTCTGTTATTCCGACTTCTGACATGGCCCGACTCGAGTATTTGATTCACTTTATGTGCAATGTCTTCCTCGGGCGTCCCCAGCTTCTTCTTCCATTCACATTCGCGTCATATATTCTCCTTACACTCCTATGTTCGTTCATTCGCTCTACATGCCCAAACCATCTAAACGTCCCTTTCTTAATCTTACATAGTACATTATAATATAACATTCCGGACAGTTTTCCTGCAAACAAATTTTACTGTTTCACAGTGTGAAAGATCGCGTCTTTCGTAAATATTTAAAGAATATCAGTTTTTTATGTACCTTCTGTAAAAACCACCCTCTCCAGGCTTCACCCAAACAATAACGATGCTCCCTCTATCTGTTTTTGCCACAATCTTCCGTCCAAACTCTGACATTTTATCTTCGGGTGATGACAATATTATTATTGTGTCTCAAGATGACTTGCCTGTTTCTAATATCGGTCAAGGTTACGCCATTGTTTCCAAAACACTGAGAAGTTAACTGTCAAACCTTTGCTTAGCGGTGTCATCACTTAGGCATTCCCTCTTAGACTTTGCGTTGGCTCAATGTCAAAAACATCCTTACATAATGACAGTTAGCCGAGTATTTCGGCTTCTGCCTAATGTCGGAAGAGACAAGTACAATGCGGCCCAAATAGAGCCCCTTTCCAGCAGGGACGACAGAAACGTTGACAATTTAAGACATCGTTGTTTTGTTGACGTTCAAAGAGATATTCGTTTTCTGACAAGCCAAAAAAATATTTTCATTTTTAAATAATCATCAAAGACGGATATATCGACAATATATTCTTTAGATTACGTTAGGTAAATACTTAACTACTTACGGTTTAAAGTAACAGTGGCTGAAGCGTCATATATTTGCCCGGACCATACTCTTTGATTCACCCACATTAAAACACATTCCTAACATAATATAATATTGTTTTGACTCTTGGTACCAAACGACCGGCGTATTTAATTTACTCGATGGTGAAATAACATTTTCGCACTTTACCGACTTCTCATACCAACCACTTCTTCTTTCAGTCGCATATTAGGTACGTTGAACTGGAGTTAACGTAATAACTCAGCATCCTTGATGGGATTTTTCACAAAATATTATGATTATAATTATAACGTAGATACTATCAGATTTCCTATTACCCAGCCTTTAATCAGCTCAATTATAAATATTCTACATAGCGTCAAATTATCGTGAACTTGATCGATAAATGGTTGAAAGGTCACTGGGGACAGAACACCCTGTAAATGAAGGAAAGATTTAATTTAAATGAAATGAATTTAAAATTAAAACAATTTATTTCCCAAATAAACATGGAAGTTATGGTGCTTCCGGTTACGAAGATGCTAACACTGCTAACAGGTGAGTCATTAAGCAAAATTTGAAAAAAAATAATTAACAAAAATAATACATAGTATATTTACGCACGTTCCAAATTGGAAGATATCAGTATCGCCTTGGTGAAAGATCACTATTCAGAATTGAAACGTTGCTTGAAATGGGTTTTAGCCGTGTTTAGTGACCAGATTTGAATAGCCAAATATTTCCCCACCTTCCTCTTCACCTTCTCCTTCCCCTCCCCAATATCTTCAGTCTCACAACATTCCCCAATTGGGAATGCCATAGTATCACTGGCTCCAGACGGTTGGGAGCACTTGGGACTCTTGTGCGGTATTCATATAAAAAAGCAAAAATCGAATCAATAAATAGAGAAAATGGTCCCTTGAAATATGATAAACAAAGAAAAGAAGTATTCAATGCTGGAAAAAAATTACGATTCAATCATCGTAAGTAAAATAAAAATCACCCCCATCGCATCGGTGTAAAACAAAACTAATAAATATCGAAGAAAGAAAAGGATGTCTTGGCGTGTTTAATAAAAATATTTATTTTTATAAATTGTAAGAAACAAGATTGTAAACAATTAAGTCTAAATTTTTTTTTATACCATCAATTAAATTATTACAAGAATACCACTTAAACATGTATAACAATTTACAAATTAATTTTTTTTAATTCTGCTACATATATACTTTCCTGGTGTTAGGTTACTTAAATACTTAATGCATATTTTAGTACCCATATTACCCACACACGGGCAGCGCTTATATGGATTCCCATTTCTTACAAATATTATTAAAACAATCATATACGTAAAGAAATATGTATTTATGTATATTATGTTCTATTTTACATTAAAAACTGTGAAAAAAAAGAAAAAAAACACGGTTACAATTTCAATCAACGATTCATTATTATATATAAAGTGTGAAGAGATAATGGTAAAACAAAACAATATTCAGAGCAAAAAAGCATCGAAGTAACAAAACGCATCCCTGTCTGTGTTTATTTAGGTAACGAAACACCCTCAAGGGATGCCAGGGAAGAAAAAAAAACACGGTTACAATTTCAATCAACGATTCATTATTATATATAAAGTGTAAAGAGATAATGATAAAACAAAACAATATTCAGAGCAAAGAAGCATCGAAGTAACAAAACGCATCCCTGTCTGTGTTTATTTAGATAACGAAACACCCTCAAGGGATGCCAGGGAAGAAAAAAAAACACGGTTACAATTTCAATCAACGATTCATTATTATATATAAAGTGTAAAGAGATAATGATAAAACAAAACAATATTCAGAGCAAAGAAGCATCGAAGTAACAAAACGCATCCCTGTCTGTGTTTATTTAGGTAACGAAACACCCTCAAGGGATGCCAGGGATTTGAATAACGCGAGCAGATTTAAGTTAATTTCTCTTTCCCTGCAGAATGTAGCAACTTTCGACCTGAATTACTGTCGTCAGTGATTGCTGTCGTTAGATTTAATTACGGTTGAGTGAAATAATAAATGGCGACCATTAGGCAAACGTCATAACTGTCTATCGGGTTTAATATCAACACCGCGGCCGATGCGAATTGAACGCGGCCAAATTTAATCATAAATAATATTATTTAACCTTATTGCCTTCTGTATACCTGCTCCATCCACTATTCTGTTTAAATGAAACAATAACATTAGGACTGAGTCGTTTAGCTACTCGGTTGTATCTAAATTACATGCAGTCGGTAAAACACAAATGCAAATTAATTAACCACTCTAATTTCAGATCCAATATGACGTAGGTAACATTCTAATTGTAACACACATAATAATTTTTTTTTTTGATTTAATGTAAATCCAATTTAATAATGTGATTAAGTTCTGAAAGTATTTTTAGTTTTTATTATTGTGACAGATGTTTCGGCGTTCATACCAAAATTTAAAAAAAAATTAAACGGAGTTCGACGAATTAAAAATAAAAACACTTGATACATTATTCTTATTTTCAGTAGATATAATGAATTTATGCCGCCATTTATTGATTTATTCTCAAATTTAATTATGAAAACAAAAACAAAAACATTAGCCACTTATCTCACTAGGACAATCCTGTGTTGCCATTCTTGCAATTAGTTGATGGGGTAATGGTCAACATAGTTGTCTTTCAATTAGTTGATCGGGGTTCAATTCTCGGCGGTGGCTATATATATAATTTTTTTTAACATATGTATGTTTTTGTAATAAATGGATTTTTTTTAAATTTATTTTTTTATTTTTTTTGTATATCTATTATTATTTTTTTTAAATAATTAATTGTATTAAAAATAAAAATAAATTCGCAAGGGTCTGCACTAGTAAAATGTAATAAAGCAACTATCATTAATACCTCTAATTTTACGTAAACGCGCTTTTCGTCTTTTCTATGCGTCAGAACCAAACGAAATCTTCGGATAAGATTTTTTACAATAACTCCACACAGGAGGCCCCGAAGGAAATTAATTAATGGCCTATCTCTTCTTTGGGGATGCTATGTGGAGGCTCTTTTGTAGTATAGGAAGGAGTGAAGTTGGGTCTTCAACAGTTCCATGTTGTAGGAGGGAGGAAATACAGAGTAGGAGAATCTATCTAACGAACCGCCCGTTTCTACACAGAGTTTTCAGGTATTTAGGGGCTCCAGATCAAAGGTGGCTACTAAATTCCACAGTAGGGCGCACTTGCGATTTGTACAGGGTCAGTAGTTGAGTACTATTAAAGTATCTGCATGCTCTCTACAGTACGCCTAGCTACTGAGAGGCTAACTTGACCGGCTTCGATGGAGCCCCGTGCCCGAGCTGGTCACTAAGAGTTACACCAAGCATATCAATAGAAGGTTGGTTGGAAAGATTGCTTCCGTTGAATGAGACTAGTTCGATTCCCTTAAGATATAATCAGATATGATTAGGTCTATGAAACACTATATTCAACGAGCTTATTCTTACCCCAAGAGGAAACCCTCTCGAGGTAACCGTCATTCTCTTATTTAAAGCCCTCCAAGCCGTTGGAGTTTGTGTGGCCTTTGGGGGCTTGTCAAACAAAAAGCTGTCACGAATGTGATCCATGTAACAATGAATTGGCGCACACGACAAAAGGTCTAGAACCATTCCTTGTGGGACACCAGCATTTATTAATTGCGAAGAAGAGATGAAACCAAAGTGTTTGGATATTAAACCATCAACAGTCTGAATCGACCTATGTCTCAAAAAATATATAAACAATTGAAGGAGAAACAGCATCTCAAAAAAGGAGGCAAAATTCAAGCATCTGTCTGTTTAGATGAACGCTATTTTTCGTTGACCTCGAAACCTATGGGTCAGAAGACTCAGAAGTCAGAAGCATATTATGATTTTTATTTATTTGTGAAGAGTTTAATAAGCTTTGATAATTTGTTAATAAAATTGTAAAAATTTTATGTTAACTAAAATTCACAATGACCAGCATTTAGACAATTTTGTACTCCTAGTGTAGTCCTGGGTAACTTTTGAGAGAATTTTGTAGCGTTACATTATCGGAAGATAAAGTATAATCCATTGCATTCGTATGTGTATATACTAACATGTATATATGTTAGTATGTATTACATAACTTTTGATTGTAAATATGTATTTAAATTAGTAATAAAATGTATTAAAAAAGAATGAAAAAAAAAACAAAAACATATCCTCTAGAAATATTTGATCAGGTCTTCGAAATATTGCTAAAATTAAAATGCATTATGTGCGCTTATTGTTGCATTGCTGTTATCATGTACCTACAATTTAATGAATGTTGTAAGATCAGCTATTAATGCAAACCACAAATTATTATTCTAGAAGCACCTCTCATGCGTTAACTATATTACGAATATACTGTATTTATATACGAGTATATTGTTTATTTTTCTGTTTTCTATGTATACTTTTTAAGTTTACGATTTATTTCAATAGAACCAACATATTTTTTGATTTCTCATTAATTTTTTGTTGTTGTTACATACGTTTATTATAATAAAATACAAACGTTATAAAACTAGTTTTGTTTTTTTTATAATCAGTAATGAAAAAAAAGGCATAATGTAGATAAAAAAATGTAGGTAAAAAAATGTTGTTATTTGAGTAATTTCCGCTAAAGCGTGCGAGATTTTAAAGAGCATCATTTTTTTGATTTAATCTAAATCAAATATAAAAAGCGGTAAAAATACTGAAAGAAGGGGGACATTCCATTCATATTTCGACTCTCGAAAGGAGCATAGAAGAAATGTTAAAATTAATTAAAGATTTCAAAATATTATATTTGGCTTCTTTTATTATGTTGAAAATAACTTTCTTTGTGGTGGAACCTAATTCAATATAGATTAATTTTATTTTATTCACGTAACCGTAACTTTTCAAAGGCCCGATTGGGTTAAAAAAAAAAAATTATTCTAAGAAAGTGGAATTTACAAAAATAATCTAAGCATCGCCCAAGAGTCCCAACTGCGCGAAGCCAGTGTGAAAATGCAATCCCTAATGACAAAATGCAGTGAAAAAAAATATGACTTTTAAAAAAAAAAAATTATGGATCAACAAACGCCGGTTCTGTATAAGTTCTGTATATATTTTAAAAACGTTTAAAACCATAAGATCCTTAAAGCCCTGTGATTGGTCGGTGTGTAGTCGTGATGCGGTCGAACTTAGACCGCTCCCTCACGGGTAGGTCGGCCGCGTGCATGTGGGCAATTTTACCGAATGTCACGCTGCGTGGACTCGAATACGGATCACAACTGGAGTATACTAATTATTTAAATAGTATTTTTTTTTATATTTTGTTATTTATCTATTTCGGGGATTTGTTTATTTCATACCGACCCATATGGGAATGGCTTTACTGTTAACAAACAAAACTACGAAAGTTCGAAGATTAGTATTGATTTTTTTAAATTAATTGGTGTCCCTCATGAAACGTACTGGGATGTGCTGTATACGGTTGAGGGGAATGATGAGAGGAGGAACATAGGGATAAGAAGATTTGAAAGTGCCTGACTAGTGTACCAAAATGGTCACTCAATACTGCCTTGTTAAGCAACCAATTCTGAATGGTGGTCTTTCACTAGAGTTATACCGATAGTATGAGGAAGACTCAATCACATATAGAAAAACATTTTTCTAAATTATGGCATATTTTATGGTAAGTCTAGGAAAAGTAGAACAATGTGATTATTGTGAAGAAGCTAACATGTTAACGTTAATGATGATGTAATAATTTACACGCGATATAAATCCAAAGAATACTTACTAAAGCCCAAAACAATAACAACATTTGCACAAATAAATTTCAGATACTTCACTTCTAAATTATACAATGACTTAACCGACAAAACAAGACAAATTAAAAGTTCAAGTCGCTATAAAATCACAACGAAACAATGGGTAATCAATAAAGGCCGTGCAATAACCAGTGAATTCACCCAACTCCAACCTTTTGTACGTCCAAATGTATTCTATTTATTTTTTATTTATGTTATACCACACAAGAGTTTCAAATGCTTCAACTGTCTGGAGCCAGTGAGACATGGCATCCCCAATTGGGGTTTTTTGTGAGGCTGGAAGTATTGAGAAGGGGACGGAGATGGGGAGAAGGAAGGTGGGGATTCAGATCTGGTCACCAAACACGGCTAAAGTCATTTCAAGCAACGTTCGGATTCTGAATGGTGATATTTCACCAGGGCGATACTGACAGTATCAAACACTCTGGAACGTGCCGCAAATATACTACATATTATTTTTAATTGACAAATTGTAAAACAACACAATTTAATCAGATGAATTTAACTTGCGCACGCCGGGATTTGAACCCGCGACCTCCGGATTCGTGGTCAAGGATCGTAACCACCCAACCATGAATACCGTCACATATTTCCAACAATTTTTATTTTTCTTATTGTTACCAATACTCGTAATTACATTTTTTTGTAAATCAGCCAACCAACCAACCAGAGTGAGATAGACACAGTAAAATAATGTTGTTTTTTTGTTACAGATCTACTAATAAATAAATACATTTCCAAAATTGTGTTCTCATTGTTATTATTAAAACATTTCAATTAAATCTATATTAAATTAATAATAAAGTTTTTATTAAATAAAAAATATATGCAGTATTTAATACTTTCGAATTTAAATAATGGAAAGGTAAAAAAAAAAAAAAAATTCGTAAAGAATGCAAGGCTGACGTAAGCGTAATGAGTAAGATTAAGAAAGGGACGCTTAGATGGTTTGGGCGTGTGGAGCAAATGAACAAAGAAAGGAGTGTAAGGAGAATGTATGACGCGAATGTGAATGGAAGAAGATGCCGGGGTCGCCCGAGGAAGACATGGCACGATCAAGTGAATCAAATACTTGAGTCGGGCCATGTCAGAAGTCGGAATAATAGAAGAGAATGTATGAGACGATGAATGAATGTGAATGAAGCAAGAAGTTTATGCCAAGATCGAGTTGTTTGGCGGTCCGTCCTCTCTGCCTAACCCTGCGGCAAAACGGCGTGATGGTTAGTTAGTTAGTTAGTTGTATTTGATATTGCTGTTTGGTTTTTAGGCCGAACTTTAAATATGAGTAGGTTTGGTTGAACAAATATTACAGATGGCACTAATTCTACCAAATAAGCAACCCAGTAATATTACATTATTGTACTACATATATTATTGCCGCATTTGGATAATTTTGTCCAGTTCCATCATAACCGCCGAACGTTCGACAATCTGGAAAAACACCGACCCGCTACCTGCAAACGCTTTACTCTCTATCTACTGACACCTGCAATACCTAATATCAAAATAAATTTTACAATAATTGCAAAGGGAGATACTGCCATCAAATACATTCAGACATTGTCGATCCAAGAATCGCCTAGAAGCATCCCAACGGTGAGTGATCTATCACATATATTATTGCGGTAGTTCGATTCGATTATGAATTTACACACTTACAATTATTTGATCTCCAAGATAATTCCACTATTTACAAGTCGGGTTACCTTTTTATAAAACATGTTGGTCTTTATCGAAGCCTGATTAACTGTTAAAATTAATATCACTTGAGTAATTAATATTGCATTGCATTCTACCTACGCGATGATTTTAATAATGTCGCTTTTAAATTATTATAAATTATTATAGACCTAATGTAATATCTACCGCGAACTAATTATTAAAATAAATACTTTGTTTAAACCACTGTTTTTAATAGATAAATGTCTATATTAATTATTTGTTTTTACAAATCGGACAATAATCCGTTTAAATTTACACTGCATAAAATCTACCTACAATATTAAAATTTATTCTTATTGCATATGATTATTGTAAATAGTTTAGTTATTTAATTTAATACAAAGTGCATTACACGATAGTTTAATATTTAATATTCTGAAAGGTTTTAAATTTATATCGCTTTTTAAACATGGCAGGAAAACTTTAGAGACAATTTCGCCAATTGCAAGGAAACATTATTATCACATTATTCCATAATATGTGCATGTGATTTTTTTCGATTCTCGGTCAAACGAAAACTGTTTTGCGAAATCCTAAATAATTAAAGATTTGTATAGGATCTACGAATCAATTGTAGATAAAATATATGTCATTAAGTTTCCCGACGAGAAACCGAATTATCAGTGCCTTTCCACATTTGAGGAATTGTATTCGAGAGTAATTCGCAGCGCACATCCGTCTTTTAACTTATTTTGAAGGAGAAAATTGGACGTGACAAACAATACGGAAAACTTCCAAGCATATAGGTACATGACAATCTCAGTACTCGGCAACCGTTTGGATGGCATATCACTACCTTTTCTGGGTATGTTTGATGTAGCATACAGGTGGGCTTTGTACTCGTATGTATTTTCCCTGTGGAGCGCGAATCGATTTTCAAACGTAGAATTGAATTCAGATTAGATTTTCGGAGATTCAAATTTGACGGGAAGGAAGTGAGTATTATTCCAAACAGGGTCGTGTCGTTTTCCTTTCATTCGCAATGTTTCCAATTTTTTTTTTCAAATTTTATTCAATCAATTTCTCACGAAGGTCTATTGGCCTCGATCGAACTTCTTTCTATAATAAATGTATGTATTATTGAAGATATGTTTTTTTTTTTAATGGAGGCTTTCCTACGAAACCATGCACTGAAAGTGATCAGTACAAACAATTGGCATGAATTTTTGATAGTTAAAAAGCATTTGAAGTTACAGCTTTCTGATTCTGATTTGAGATACCTATTAACGATAATAAAACATTTATGAAGTATCGTACTATCGAATGAACGACATTTAATCCCTTTTAAATTATTTTGACCATGTTTAAAATGTGTATATTCAGCCGGAGAGTAAGTACTTCTATGGAATTTTAAATAATTTTATTTCGTGGTGCCAATTACGAAAAATGTCGTCACTTTTATGGTTCTTACCACACAACGACGTACATTTGATGTTAGTGTCAATAAATACAGGGGAAGATGTGAATGGTTGTGAATTGACGGCTTCCATGGTCGAGGGGTAAGGCTCTCGACTACGAATCCGAAGGTCGCGGGTTCAAATCCCGGCGTGCGCAAGTAAATTTTATTTAATTAATTTGCGCCGTTTCGCAATTAATTCATTTAAAAATAATATATAGTATATTTGCGCACGTTCCAGAGTGGAAGATACACTCAGTATCACCCTGGTGAAAGACCACCGTTCAGAATTGAAACGTTCCTTGAAATGGCGTTTAGCCGTGTTTGGTAACCAGATCTGAATAGCCAGGTATTTCCCCACCTTTCTCATCCCTTCTCCTTCCCCTCCCCAATATTAGCCTCACAACATCCCCCAATTGGGAATATCATAGTCTCACTGGCCCCAGCCGGTTGAGAGCAGTTGGGACTATTGTGCGGTATTAATATTAAAAAAATGGTGTGAATCTTAAAAAAACATAACTCGTTCAATCCATAGAGGGTAGTTTTAGAGGTAACTTCACGAAATCATCTCACCTGGGTTGAGGGTTGAAAACTTTGGCAATCCTATAATAAATCCATTTAATTACGTGACTAGACACAACCGTAAGAACAGTTGTGTCTATTTTTAAACGTATCGTGTTAGTGTTGATGCAATGCTACAATAAATGACCTCTGCTGTTGTTATTTCGCGTTAGCAGAATTAAATATCCCTCCAACAGATACAAATGGAGGTAAATTATAGCGAATTTATCGTAAAACGTAAATTGCTAATTGAATTTTAACGGGTATTTTTGGTGAAACGGGCCATTCCGCGTACCGTATTATTCGTAAAGACCTTCAACAATATAACAATAAATTATGAAAATTTACATGAAAATCAACTGACACTAAATTGTCGAAAAGCGCATAAAACTGTTTCGAAGAAATGCGAACAAGTCAATATGAATAAAAGGATCAATGATTTATAGTTAAACGTGGTTAAATAATATTATTGCATAAAAATTTTACTTAGATTTCATGGAAAAATTCTTGAAACAATTTGTGCTAAAACACATCGGACATCTTAGAAATATTTTTGTGACAATAATGATATTCCATTTTTTTATTTTTTATTATTTAGTACAGAACATGCACATTCAATAGATAAAAATGCTTTTACTGTCCAACTAGTAGATATACTGTCGCTTATGAAATATTATTAGCGACATTCGAATAATTTATCCAAATGTTTATACGAACTAATTTTACAATCTTTATTTTTCGTGTTACTTTTATTAATGTGTTATTTTTTTAATAAAATTATTAACCTCGATACAGGGTTAAAAATTGAATTGTAAATAATAAATGTTAACGTGTAAAGAAACAATAAATAAAATAAACACAATCTACATGACCAGAAATAAATAATGATATTTAAAAATCAATTAGAGACAAAAGGCTGACTCTCTTCTAATGTATCGATTATAATGTAACCTTACTTGTTTGGATTAATTGTATCTAACATATGAATGTAAATAGTAAACACATATAAAATGTAAGGGTATAATGTAACTTTGAATTTTGTCGCAAACATCCGAGGCGAACTAGGATATTACCCTGATGTATACCTATAATAATATAATGAAATATAAAAATGTATCTGGTTACCCGTAGTTCATGTAACCACAGAACAAAAACTGTTATAAAATTCATTTTAGCAAAAAAAAAAAAAAATCACAGGGAAAAAACAAAAACCAGAAATAACGATCTGTTCAAATGGAATGTCTTTATTTTTTTTTTCTAAACTCATATATTCAGTAAACAAATACAATGTAATCCTTCTTCCAGAGGGTAATAAACCAACCCGAAAGTAGTTCTTAAAAACATAATAGTAAACAGTACCGTCAGCAATAAAACAAACTTCAAGTCATAAATAAAAACAAAATTAGAAAGCAATGGGGCTCACTTCTGACATCGATGCTATATATAGTTTTAATTGTGCCAGTATAGCGATGCCCGTGATAGGGTGAAACCGATCCGGTCGAGAATGAATAAGTGGAAAAAGTTAGAGGATTTTAATCAAAAAAAATAATTTCAATAGTTAAATCGTTAGACGAGAAATATGGCGAAAGATCGAACAATTTTTGAAACGGTAGTAGACCGAGGCAATTTCCCTTTTTTGCACTTGACCCATTATTATCGTTACCGAATGAATAATATTCAATTTTGAATATTATTCTAATATTTTGAATATTATAATTTGAGAATAATATTTTGAATTGTAAATCTCCCCTACTAAATAACGTGCTTTTATGGAAGAGGTATGTCGACGATATTTTATGTATATGGACCGGTACGGAGCGCCAACTTAACTCCTTCCTCCTACTAATAAACTCCTTCCATAAGCAAATTAAATTCACCATGGAAATAGGAATAAACACCACTTTAAATTTTCTAGACCTCACGTTATCAGTTATAAACAATAAAATAGATTTTAAAATTTACCGTAAACCCACTTATACAGACATAACTATCCATAACACCTCAAATCATCCAACCTCCCACAAACATTCCGCTTTCCACTCGATGATACACCGGTTAGTTACGGTCCCGTTATCAAATGCAAATTTTTCACTAGAACTATCCATAATTAAACAAATTGCAATAAATAACGGTTATCATGAAAACTTAGTCATTAACATACTAAATAAAAAAAATTAAAAAATGTCGTCAAATAAGTTTTTATTCAACAGTTCACCCCCTAATAATAATATAACAAATAATAATAATCAACCGTACCAATGGCGTAGAATCTTATATATCAATAACTTTTCCCAACAAAGCATTAAAAACCTTCCGTCAGAGATTAAACCAGCATTTTACACAGACAATAGTTTAGGTAAATTTTTAATTAACGGAAAAGATAAAGAAGACAGTTTAGGCCACTCAGGCATTTATTCACTTCAATGTAATGATTGCCCGGCGTTCTATTTAGGCAAAACGTCGCGTAATGTTAATATCCGTGTAAAAGAACACTTAAGATGTCTAAATAATAATGGTTTCTCCGAATTTGCTAACCATATCTTAGAAACAGACCTCACATTCGATAAAAATACAGGCACCAGTTTATTGCATAAAAATGTAACCGGCATTCGATTAGATAACTTAGAAGCTTTAGAAATAAGAAAAGCAAAAAACACTAATAGTAGACTCATAAATAATCAAATAAATCTAAATAAAAGTCCAATCTTTAAATTATTCCCAATAAACAAAGTACATTCCCTTCCCGGTCAGCAGGTACCTGCTGATCTCCCACCCTTGGCCCTTAGCCTCTTTGTATTAATCCATAACACATGTGCATCTTAGTTCATAGTTTAGTTGTATACTGCCCTGAAGAAGCTACGGTAGTAGGGAAACCCGGTCGGCTAAAGTATAAATAAAAGTGATGTAAAACAAAGTTATTGTTTTATTTTATAAAAAAAATTAAATATTAATGATATTTTAAATATAGAAATTTTTGTGAAAATAAACTATTAAGTTATTAACTATTTGCCATTTCAAAGTATTTCCTATTAATTTTATTAGTAATGACGCCACTCAGAAATTACACATTTATTGAAGAAAATACAAAATTTACAAATTAGTAAAGGCGTGTTTAATAAAACTACCAAAAATTATACGAATTTTAGCCCCAACCCCATGATATAGCAATATCGTCTGTATCGTTGGGAAAAAAATTATTCACTTACGCGATTTATATGAAAATTATAAATTCACACATAACGTAAGCCGACCATATTATCTCGTCCATAATAACCCAACCCAAATCAGGCTATCCCAAAATAAAATTACTAAATGGATAACTCTCTTAAGTATAATTACCTTTCCCAAACGAGCGCCGGCGTCGTATGTTTTTCCCACCCTTATAAATAACATTTAAAATTCACTGACAATAATCAGCTAGCTTCCTAAAATCATTATCATTCCTCACGTCACAACTGGGCGCCTGGTAGAAATAAATTAACAAGTTTTTTTTACTAATGGTATCACATAAATAGATACATGCTAAAAAAAGAGGTCACATTAGTTTTTATATTGTTGTTGATACGCAGAACAGTAATCAGCTGGTATTTTTTGTAAATAAATTGCTATATATATGGTAATAGTAATAAAGCCAAAGCACCGCAGTACTAGTTAGATAGAAAAGATGATGGGTATTATATAATTCCTATAATATTGTTCGCTTTTGACCCTCCCTAAATGGAGAAGCCAAACGGGACGATTGTATTTTTCATTTTCCATGTATTGGGTATGATGTTGAACAATTTTGGTCCTAAGTGTGTTAGTTTAATTAACAAATAATAAATTATATATATATATATATATACCATATATACCATATATATGCATATATATAGTCGTTTTAAGTAATAAATATTTTCTCATTGTTTGATAATAATAATAATAATACCGTTTCCAGTAAATTCTTAATTCAAACGTTGGTCATGTATGACAAAGATAGACATTCAAATAATACGTATGTGTGAATGAAATAGTAATAGAACTGCATGTTGAATGCTACACTCTACACTCTACATTACGGGTTGGAATCAATGACATAACAAGTTCGAATGAGATGTAATGTGACCTTTTTTTAAAATAAGTATATTTTTTCAAAAAATTATTACCGAAAGGGCTGAAATTTAGGTAGTTAACACTTTCCATCGCTTTCAGCAGGTAACAAAAATATAAGATTTTTTCACGAAACCAAAAAGTCGGATTCTCTTTTTAAAGAAATTAAAGTAAAGGCACTACAGAAATATTTACACGTGTCAGCTGTTTCGCCTTCCAAATGCATTGCCAAAGTATCGGTTTAGCAATATGACATTCAGTAAGGACCGTTTTTAAATGTCTGATGAAGGCGAAATAACCGTCACGGGTAAAAATATCCGAACAAGGTAAATAAATAATTAATTATTTTTAACAGATTTCTGGTTAAGGGAAAACATGTTTTTAAGGTACAGACGATTACAAAAGACTTAACATTTATCGTTTGAAAAGGTAAAGTAACGTTTACGAAAGTGCTTTTAGTATTTATTAAGAGAAATAAGGGTCAGAAATGTTTTGAACATTTGGGAGAGCTTGGGTAAGTTAATACCTAGCTACTTCCTTCAACAGAATGCAGGAAACTTGAAGTAAGTGAAAAAAAAACCTTTTCACTTTGAAATATTTTCGAAACATGGAAGTACACGGTTTGTACACAACTCAGCAAGACGTGGATAATTTATTTTGTTCGCTAAAACATATTTGTGTATTTGGTCTTATTTTGGATAAAGAGTCTTTTTCCTAAACAATTTGTTTAAGGTCGATATTTTCCTATGACTGAGGTTAATTTAAACTTGTATATATTTTGAGGCCAGGCGCACACGAGCGATTTTGCCAAGGCAACAGTTGCGTGACTATTTCAAAATTAAATATAGTATATGAAAGTGCACGCATGTGATGACGTGACATTAGAGTGACTTTTTATGGATTTATACTGATTTTGTAACCGTGACGAAACGATTGCCGTGACAAAAGTCAATCGTGGCGCGCCTAGCCTTAATCGGATTTTTTTGTAAAACAAAAAAAATTCGAAAGGCCAATATGTCACACACATATTATTGCATTCATTTTTATGCAACATATATATATTTTAATCATTGAAGAATGTAATATTAACACATCCCAAATGAACCACGAAACCGAAAAACAACAGAAATTAAAAAGATTTCAGTCGCATCTGGGACTCGAACCCAGGACCTCTACCCATCCGGGGTAACCGCTTAACCAACTTAGCTAATGATACCAGTTCAATTTACGTCATTTACACCGATATCATACTTCATGTTCAAGATTTGTTAATATTATCCTCCATTTTTATAAATCCCATATTATTGGCTGCTATCCTTATGATGATTGCAAAGATTATCTTCTTCAATGATTAAAATATTACAATGAGGTTTACAAACTTCAATAAGTTATAAAAAATAAATGGAATATTATATATATATACTTACTTAAGATATTTTTTTTATTATTTAAAGACATACAACAATGTTGCTTTTCCATTAATTATCAATTCAACTCGATTTTGGACTGTTAATTTTTGCCACATAATATTAAGTTTAACAAAGTTTTCAAAGCAAATATGTAAATGATAATATTTAAAAAAAAATTAACAATAGGAAAATAACATACATAAATGTACAGGCTCAAAACATGCAGGTACTTTTACAAGAGATAAATATACATAATCGGAATCCGCAAAGCTTAAGGACGGCTATCTGAACAGAGTTGATATCTATGATAATAGAAACAAGTGAGGTGGGCAACCCATAATTAGTATGTAAGCACGCTCACAAATCGTCACCAACATTGTTCACACGTAAGAGTTCATTGAGTGCAAATATTATGTACGAATGGCGGCGCCCCATCTTTGTTTCTACCTACACACCAAACATGTAAGTTTCCTTTGCTCCTTCGCTTTAATAGTCCGTGCAGTTTGGTCATAGCTTGACACGCTTCAATGCCATATCTCCATTTGTTTAATTTAATTTTGTAACTTACTAAAGATGAATTTTTAATGTTGACATTAAAAATGGCTATTCCTGTTCGTATGGCGTACCCTTTTTAAGCGGTAAAATATAATACATTAAATCTACAGAAAGCTGTGAACGAAATTCGTGTCAACGCATGTACTTACATGTATATATAGTACGCTTGTAATATTGTATAATATATGTGTTATCCAAAAAATAAAAGTTTTCCTAGACCGTAATTTTGCATTCTTCAATAAATCGTATGAACATATAAAACTTTTTCGTGGGAAAATTCCAATGGTGTGCGGTAGCTTTTCACGCGACAAAAGTTTTTGACGGGCAGTTTCATAGCTGAATCGATTTTCATGACATGTATTTTCATATCAGGAGATAAATCTTTTAACAAGGAGATAAGATTTAACGGATACTACCCGGCTTCGCCCTAATTTAAACACCCATTTATCAAAAACTTAAAATTATTATATTTATCGTTTTTACTTATTACTATTTATAAAATATAAATTAAGTCCTTCCAAGCCAATTAATTTGCACTGTCAACGGGTACTTATCTCGTAGTTACATATTTTCATTCATTTCATTGCCGGCAACCCGGGCGTTTATTGGCATAAAATTTAAACATTTACATGTACTTTACCCGTCTCACTAGACGATGTCTGTTCTGAGACGGGTAACGTTATAATTTTCATCTCAATATCTTACACAGTTTTTTTCAACATTTTTTCATACATTTCGATCATCTCCTTTAATTACCATTTATATTATTATTATTATTTATATTATCAAAGATGTTTTTTCAGATAGTCATTCATTCAGTACATTATATTTAATCTTATTCATTGAGTTACATTTATTTATAGTATTTGGATCTTAGGTATATTGTGTTCCAACGTTCTCTGTTATACTTATTTATACAATTCGTAACCATTAATCCATCATTGGTTGTGAATCTAATATTACATATATGTTAAAATTTATCTTTATGCAGCGGGTTAATTAAATATTGACTTGAAAAGTTAAATTGAAAAATCAAACCTACTTCATAACATAAATAAGGTTACAAGCTATGAATCACACGATATAAAATAGTAACGTTGTTGTAGACATTTCAGACAGATAAAGTTATGCAAATTTTATGACGCCAGAGCTCGTCGTTAGAGGACAAAAAATACTTTTTTTTTATTTATGCACTAAAAATTTTCAAAAAAAATTATGAATTAATAGTACCAAAAAAAATCGGTAAAATTTTAACAAAAAATATCCGGCACGCCACTGGAGGATTCTTAATGTAATACATTCTAGGGCGAACTAGTGACGAATTATACGATTCTTTAGTGGAACATGTAAAACTTACACAATGTTTTACAGCACGTTGCGCTCGCTGATCTCGTAAAACGGGAACAAATTGTGTTCAAATCGAATTTAAATTCCTCCACTCACACGCGAGGCATTCCCGACGAATAATGATATTTTTTTTATTTATGACATCCGTGAAGGCATTAATGAAAGTATTAACGTTTTTATGGGCAGTGCCACAATATGTGACATTTAAAGTTTGTAACGAATGTCTTTCGAAATGGTAGCAATTATTCTCTATAATGTGTAAAGCTTCAATAAGTTGGCTTTGCAAAAAGACAAAGATCCTCCGTAAATAAAAGTGGATATTTTTATCCATGACAACATCTATGTTTGCAATTTATTGTGTTCGGATAGAACATTCTTATGAAAATAAATCTGGAAAATACCAAAAACGAAAAAAAAAATCAATAAGTACATATATAATTTTCTTAACATTAACTCTATAAAGGAGGACCCGAGGAAAATTATTTTCCTTAGACCTGTGCTATATTTCGGTATGCCTTGTATAGGGCATTTTTGAGAAAAGAAAGTACTTGCAAGGTAAAGGGAATGAGAGATGGGTAGGAATATGGGGTGTCGGTGTGTTCAGGAGTGCCGAACGTATGAATCCGTCCTTTCCAATGCTGTGTAAGGCAATGGGTCGAGAGAGTCCGGCTGGAGAGGTCAAAGGGTCTCTTTCAATCGGCCATGGCCCACCACGCAACCGGTGGGCAGACGCGTTCGCCTTTAAGGCGAAGCTATCGGTGAAATCACTATTTCGATTAATTTGTACTAAGAATCGTTTTACATTATGAAAACCAAAAATATGCTTTGAATAAATTGAACTATTACCGTAATAATTCCCGTAATAAGTATCAAAATAAAATTTTTGGTTACGTTCTAAAAACTATAAGTGTTAACTTCTAAATAATTTTTTTTCATTAGTAAATTATGAACGCATGTAAGAAACAAGTTTTAAGATTATTTGTGATTAAAATTCTTCAGAAAATAAATAAAAACCCCTTTTTGCGCTTACAATAAACATTTTTAGACTCTGATTGCCAAGCGAATTTTATTCCTATTACATATATTCGTTGTAACATAACTCACAGCTTGTAGCAATATTTTTAGCTTGAATATTTCTCTTAAGACGTGGACGAACCTCATCCCATGAACCTGGGCACCCCTGCTAATTCGCGAAACGTAATGAACCCCTTGGGATGACCTATGGCAAAGGTATCGGTTACACAATGAATGGTTCCCGGGGCGGCGGTACCCCTATTCGCCTCCAAAACTGAAATATTCACATATTAATTTCCCGCGATTTTCAAAGTAATACTTGAAGTAAGATATCTCTCATTTGTTGGATGGATACTTTGTGGCATTTTCAAGGTAGGCAGTAATCCTGCTCCTAAACTGTTGCCATTTACTAACTTATAAGTAAATAAAGATGGTACACGAATCGCACGATCCACTTTCGGGACATGGACTTGAGGGTCGTACGTGACCAGGCAACTGGGAGAAGTTCAGAGGTGGATTATTATGAATTATTGTCGTATCACTAATTTCTTTTGATTGTAAGTAAAATCATAACACAAAAACATTTTTTAAATGTTATCCAATGTCCGCCTTAATAATTATATGTAAAATTAATATTTTTAAAAATAAATTGTTATCGACTTGAAAAAGATTTTACAATGATTAAATATTTGAATAATTTCTTCAAACGATTGGTATTCACTTTGTGGCGTTATTATTAATAAATTAGTTAAAGAATGTACTTAGTATTCACCACTTTATTAATATACACAGATATCTGTGTACATTAATCACCAAATCAATACCGCACAAGAGTTCCAACTGCTCCCAACCGTCTCGAGCCAGTGCGACTATGGCATTCCCAATTGGGGAATGTTGTGAGGCTGAAGGTATTGGGGAGGGGAAGGATAAGGGGAAGAGGAAGGTGGGGAATACCTAGCTATTCAGATCTGGTCACAAAACACGGCTAAAAGCCATTTCAAGCAACGTTTCAATTCTGAATGGTGGTCTTTCACCAGGGCGATACTAAGAGTATCTTCCACTCTGGAACGTGCGTAAATATACTACATATTATTTTTAAATTAATTAAATAGAATTTATTGCGCACGCCGGGATTCGGATTCGTAGTCGAGAGCCTTACCCCTCGACCATGGAGGCCGTCAGACCTAACCTAACACTTCATTGTGATAACCTAACCTAACCTAACCTAACACTTCATTGTGATAACCTAACCTTATTGCTAACATCCATATAATTAAAACGTTGATTGAAATGGCTTTTAGCTGTGTTTGGTAACAAGATCTGTGCATCAGGCCTCTGTGTTTCCTCCATCCTACAATATGGGTCTCTTCAAGACCCAAGTTCACTCCTTTCTATCCTCTAAAAGACCCTCGACACAGTATCCCCAAGATGATATAGACCTTGTGGGAAATTATTTCCTTCAGGGTCTCCTGTGTGGAAAAAATATCTGCATAGCCAAATATTTCCCCACCGTCCTCTTCTACTTCTCCTTCCCCTCCCCAATACCTTCAGCCTCACAATATTCCCCAATTGGGGATTCCATATTCTCACTGTCTCCATATGATTGGGAGCAGTTGGGACTCTTGTGCAGTATTCTTATAAAAAAACATTTAGCAGAGTTCAACGGGTCTAAAGAACCAAATTGTTCAAAAAATTCTATCCAATATAAAATATAACCTCAGGCGCGTAGAAATAAAAGTTCAGGCCGTTTTTTCTTTTATTCCTAGATATCTTATTTAATCACAGTTTTCTCCTCCTTGTTACTCAATGCCCTAAGTGTCCAGTGATAAACTATGAATATAATGTCATATAAACCATTACAAAATTAACCGAATTCAAAAAAAGTATTAAAATATGGATTATGGACTTGGGAAGGAAGAATATAGATATGATATTGCAACCAAATAGGGTTTAACGGTCACGGCATGTTTTCTAATAATTTTTTAGAATTCTTATTAATCTTATTGCATTATCATGTTCCTCTGGTAATATTTTAATATAATTACGAAGTATTACTTAAATTTTTTTATCAAACTTAAAATATACTTGACCAAATTCATATTCTTTATATAAAACCATGTACAATGTGACTTTAGAACGGGGTACCCCAGTAAGGTTACATTTTTTTGCGAATTTTTTGTTAAACTTTAAGAAATAAATAAATAAATAAAAATAATATTCTCTTGCTCTGTTGTTATTTGTACCTACTTTATATTTTATTATTTACACCCTTAGTTTCTAAAATGTTTTATTATAATATCTAAAATGTCCATCGGAGTGAGTCTGCTACTCGTGAATATTTTAAATTATGCTTATGAAAATTCACAAAACTGCGCTAGAGAAATTAACTCTTTTTATTAACCACTGTTGACGTCGTTTATTTTAAGCAAAGTTTTGATTTTGAATGGTGGTCTTTCACCAGGGCGATACCGTGTAAGTACTTATCTACTACTGTGGAGCGCGTCGCAAATATACAATGGGTATATTATTTTTTAATAAATTTATATGTAAAATAACGTATTTAGTAAATAAAAATAATATTCTCCATTTTTAACCCCATTTTATTGGCAGCTATCTTTATGATGATTCAAAGTTCTTAACGAACACAATTGTAAACTAGACAGTGTCTCAGATTAATATCCGATTTTTTATTTATACCGGATTAAAAATGGAGAATAATATTGACAAATCTTGAATTTGATATATAATATCGATGAAGATGACATAAATTGAACTGGTATCATTCGCTAAGTTGGTTAAGCGGTTGCCCCGGATAGGCAGAGGTCCTGGGTTCCTGTCCCAGATGCGACTGAAATCTTTTTTTTTATTTTCTGTTCGTTTTTTCCGTTTTCGTGTTTCATTTAGGTTATGTTAATATTATTTTATTCGGTGATTAAATAAAAATAAAATTGTTTTCGGACGCCGAGTTATGAACCAGCGACCTTTGATAGATACATTAAAGCACGCATCTCCTTCAACACAATTGTTCAATTTATTTAGTAGATTAACCCAATCACAACTTCCTACTTAAATACTTCCAATTGTGTGCTTTTATTTATGTTTTTATTGCACAAAAAATCCAGAATACAACCATCAATTCAACTAAAGAAACGTTTTTTGCTTATTTTACTAAAGCACTCACCGTACGAATCGTCATAAATATGTCATGAAAATATCAGCTTTTATTTTACAAATGCCCTTAAAATGCGTGCTAACGTGATGTTAACAATGGAGCAACCTTTAATGTAAGCGCGTAGACCGTAGACCAACACGCGATAGTCAAATAAAGTAATGATTTCTCCAAAACGAAAAATATGCAAGCTCAGTTTCTGAAGTTCTTTCGGTTGATTCACCATTCAATCAGTCAACTTGTGTTACTTGAAAGCACCGCGGCCTGAAAACTAATTAGTTGAATCATGATAAACCGTATTTGTCTCGCGGGGTAACGCAGAAAAAGGAGGCATGTACAGACATTTACCAAATGTACTTAACTTATAAATTAGGGGTCCCCTTGAAAGCCGGGATTCGCGAGAAATCGCTAAAAACCGGAGCGTTTTCCACGTCTAATGCGCCGTGGCCAGCTAACTGTAATATTATGATTAATTACTGGCTTGTTTTCGGAAAATGATGTTTTTTTAAATGATACAGTTTTACCAGAAAAATTGTTTACGTTTTTTTTTAAATTATATATGTATATCTATATAAAATAAAATAATATCACATTTTCTCGTTAATAAGTACAGTAATATTAGTAAAACTGTAAATATTTTTCGTAAAAATTTCCGAAGAACTCAATAAATTATGCTTGAATCTTAACTTCTTGTAAACAATGTAATCGTATAAGAAAAAAAGACACTTTCCCCATATTCGTCGCAATATTTGAGTTTTTATTGCACATTCTGTACAACTCAATGCGTGGATAAAAAATTACTTAATATCCACGCATTGAGTTTAAAAAAAAAATTATGTGAATACCGCACAAGAGTCCCAAATGCTCCCAATCGTCTGGAGCCAGTGAGACTGTGGTATCCCCAATTAAGGAATGTTGTGAGGCTGAAGGTTGCGGGTAGAGGGGAATGAGAAGGGAAGAGGTAGGTGGGGAAATACCTGGCTGTTTAGATCTGGTCACTAAACACGGCTAAATAAATTCCCAGCAACTTTTCAATTCACACTACACGAGATGTACACTTATTTCAGAATTACGATATTTGTACGAAAGGGAGAAAAATTATTCGTAAAGTTTTTTGTACAAATGGATATGATTATCATAATATTACATATTCTATGAAAAAAAAAACTATAATTCATTTCGATTTCGTGCAAAAACAAATAGTTTTGCTGACGCGTCGTTACATTTTACCATAATTTTCACGATTCTTCTCGAAAAAGTAAAACGATTAGAATGAGTTTATTTTTCCTTGCACAGTGAAATGAAGTGTCACAGGCACACTGAATTCCAAAAGCGTATTGTCGCATTTTGTGACAGGAATATTAACCGATCTTTTGGTACCTTATTCAGTGGCATAGATCTAAGTACGATTTGACATGACGCATCCCACTGTGCAAGAAAATGAGTTTTGTATGTTTTCCCTTAACGATTCACAGCGACCAATGTTTCCTAAACTTGTTGTGATATCTTAGACTAGGAAACGGAAATTTAAACGGGCTTTGGAAACAGAATTATTTAAAAAATCCTACTGTCGATAAATTTTGTCTTCTTTTCAATCTATTATAATAAGTTTTTTTCTCAAGCCTCCGGTAGGTGTTTGGTTTCGGTTTCCTCCTTGTTTTACTTTTTATGTAAACTCAATTATTGCTAAACATAGCCTGACTCCTGTGCTAAAAGGTTGCTATTTTTGAACTGTTATTGTGAATGTGTTTTCTTTGTACATACTGTATAATATTTTGTAATTGTATTAGATAAGTATGTACCCAAGCACTTTAGGAATAATGTTAAGAATAAGTTAGAATGTATATAATATGTACATAAAATTGTTTTTTTAATAGAATATGTATGTGAATAGAATACGTATGTGAATAGAATACGTATATGAATAGAATACGTATGTGATTAGAATATGTATTTGAATAGAATATGTATGTGAATAGAATATGTATGTGAATAGAATATGTATGTGAATAGAATACGTATGTGAATAGAATATGTATTTGAATAGAATATGTATGTGAATAGAATATGAAAGGAGCACTGTAGGAATAATAGTTAATCATTATTTTTAAGTTCATTTATAGTAAAGCGCACTTGAAGTGAAATAACACAATACTGCGCTATATAAATCCTATTGTATTACTATTATAGTAGTGGACCTGCATTAACGATTTTTCACGGTGTATACCTTCTTAGAACTTCAATATATTTAGATAATAACTTGAGCAATTTTCAAAAATTCAATTTAAGAGTCCAAAATGTCTAAATTGTTACTGCAAATAATCTCAGGAATCACTTGTTATACTTCATCCGATACCAACGTGCTGATACACGGACTAATTTAGATTTTTCAATAGTTAAATACATTCGTGGTGCATCAACGTGCCATCATTTGACGTTGAAAGGCTATGAATAATCAAATAATGTATGAAATTCATTTATATATATTTATTTTTTACTATTTGCAAAACTAAGATTTATTTTTTTTATTAATTTTATACATTTTATTAAATATAAGGCAAAAAGTTCCGATAAACTACTTTTTAGTAGTTTGTCTGAAGGGAGCTTATTATTCAAAACCTCATACTAAATTTACAGTTAAGGTTTAGTTACAAAATATGTCAATCTACATAAAATAAAACATATTTAACAAACTTGAAATATTAATATTTCGTAAGAATCTTACTCAAAAATATTTCTACAAAAATTTAAAAAATAAAACAAAAACATAAACGACATAAACACAAATCTTACTTAAAATAATATTTCCTTATTATCTAATACAAATAGTCTCTTTTTTTATTTAATGTAAATCAAATTTAATAATGTTCTGCAAGTTGTGCAAACTGTGGTTAATTCACATGGCACAAAATGGCCTTAACACTTCCTTTACGGTGCCAAATTATAACGCGATCTGCGGTGCGGGACTCCGAGTTTCCCCATACAAATTCGTAACAATATTGCTTTTTAAGCCAAAAATAATAATACAATCTATCAACAGTTATTAATTATGGTTGATTATACTGCAAAATACATCTTATAAAATAATATTAAATATTAATACGTTAGGAGCAACAATATTGGCTCAGGTAACCGAGTGTCTGGCACCGTAAGGGGACAGTTAAACGCCGAAACACCTGTCACAATAATAAAAACTAAAAATACTTGCAGAACTTAATAATAACATTATTAAATTTGATTTACGTTATTTTTTTTTAAAATTAAATGGAGTTCTACGAATTAAACACAAAAACAATTAACAAATACTCTCTTTCAGCTGGCCAAGTTGTCAATATATTTACTGACCGTTTAATTTTAATACATTTTTACTTTATTTCAGCAGGTAACATATTTAAACAGCTAGGAATCATGTAATATAAAGTTCTAGTTAATTATTAAATACTTAATAATAATTAATTTTATTTTTTTTATTTTATACCACCTTGCAAGAGGCAAGAAAATAACAACAAATTTGAGCTGTATGTGCAATGATAAAAGGACTTAGCTTTCAGAGGATTGAACCCGCAACGTATAAATAGGAACCCGACGCATTTGCCACTTGGCTACTAACTGGTCAGCTTCCAAAAAGAGGAGAAATATATTTTTGTTTTATTAGATTGTTTTGTGAAATATTTCGCCTTGGTGAACAGAACAGATATCACGATCAAAGCCACATTCAACAATCGAAATCGAGCACAACTTTTATACCAAAAAACTTCGTGTATTGCGGAACAATACTTTATAATGGAATTCCACTCTTCTTAAAAAAAACTTCGGCACACACATAAATTTGATACGATCACGACAAACAGATATCGAGCTCGGGCTGCTCTGAAATACGAGTAGATATATACGACCATCATGCCAAATACAAACTGTAAGAAAATAGTCTAGTCAAAATAAAACAGGGTTGACTCGATGCCGAGCTACAAAAATGAACACACATTATGTAGATTGAGTTTTTGAATAACGTATCTCAACTTGGAAGAATTTTAGGAATAATGTGTTATATATAAAAATCAACGTAATTTTGTTTGTTCTCGATTTTTACGAAAATTACCGATTTCGCTGAATAGCACAGTTGTTTTTATTAGTGCAGGGAAGGTTTTCAATGAAATCCGATATGTAAAACTGTTGCTATAACGTTTTAAAATTAGTATGAAAAACATTGAACCCGTCATGTTTTATTTAGCACTCTGGTTAGCCACAGATTGCATATTCAAAAGAAGAAGGTTTTTTGGGTAGAATGTTATCAAAATGGAAAACACTAGTAGGTACTACTTAAGAACTTTATGATTTAGATATGTTTTTAAAAACTAAATGTTGTGAATGAAATAAAATATTCAAATGAATGTTTCTTTATTTGGAGATAGTTACTTTCGTTGTCAAATTAATTATGCCACCCTAATGACAAGCAAGAATTCACAACTTCATAACATTATTAAAAAAAAATCCCAAGAAAGGCCGGGTACACATCAGCTAGTGTGTAATGTTTAATCGTCGCATCAGAAATACACAAATGAAATAAGAAAGTGACAGAGACCATAGTTGTGGTAGTTTGAGGTATAAAACACAGATGTCTTGATTAGTAATTTCAAAAGCAGTTTTAATTCCGATAGATGTCACTCTGGCCTTGCGACCGGCAGATTTAAGAATAACTAAATAGAGAACAATGGCTTCCCTGGCTGTTTTGATTCCCTCCTATCTATTGTGAAGATAGTCTAATAAAAAGTGCTTAGTTGGATGACGGTGTGTGTTTATAACCTACAATCCGAGTTCATGGCAGTAATATTACTAATAATCAAATTATATGTGTTGGAAAAAACACACAAAGGGTTAATGCCGCCACCGGGATTTGTGTCTGCACAAACCACTGAGCTGTTTCGTCAATGTTCTTAACCAACTTACCTAATGAGACCAGTTCAATTTACGCCATTTACACCGACATCATCAAGATTTATCAATATTATCCTCCATTTTTATAAATCCCATATTATTGACTGCTATCCTTATGATGATTGGAAAGTTTCATCCAGAACTCAATTGTAATCTGGATAGAGTCTCGGATATACCTACCCGATTTTTATTTACAATCAAACTTTGCAATCATCATTGCAATTATTTACAATCGAAACTTTGCAATCATCATAAGGATAGCAGCCAATAATATGGGATTTATAAAAATGGAGGATAATATTGACAAATCTTGAACACGAAGTATGATATCGGTGTAAATGGCGTAAATTGAACTGGTCTCATTAGCTAAGTTTGTTAAGCGGTTACCCCGGATAGGTAGAGGTCCTGGGTTCGAGTCCCAGATGCGACTGAAATCTTTTTAATTTCTGTTGTTTTTTCGGTTTCGTGGTTCATTTGGGATGTGTTAATATTATCTTCTTCAATGATTAAAATATTATTACTATCGCCTGCATCGTTCACTCATGCTACTGCAAACCGCATCTACACAACAAATTACAGCTTTCATTTGGCTCCGCCGCTTTGATAGTCCGTGCAGTTTGGTCGTAGATCGACGACAGTCGGCACGATTTGCTGCCATATCTCCCTTTTTTCCAGTATCTACGGTGTAAATATAAATCTTCCAAAACATTCCAGGGCATGATTAGTTTCTTAGAACAGTCACTGCCTTGTTAGAAACTAATGTTAACTGGGGCTTAATGTATTCACATCTGAATTGCAGATTATCCTCGAACAATGTATAATTTATCAAATTAATTGGATATAATTATTTTTTTTGTATCAAATGTATTAAACAAATAAATAAATAAATTTAACGAAATGCTTTTTAAAATTCGTGTTATTATTAATTTAAAAATATATAATTTTTTGTTCTCTTGCAGTTTGTTCCCAATACTAATCCTGATTTATTCTTCTTCAACAGCTTGGGTGCTGGGAGGAGCAATCTGCAAGATGGTCGCCTACCTGCAGGGTGTTTCCGTGTCAGCCTCCGTCAACACGCTGATGGCCATCTCCCTGGAGCGCTGCATGGCCATCAGCGCTCCCATGTCGGGCCCCATGACCAGCCGCTCCTGCCGCCTCGTGGTGGCGCTCATCTGGGTCTTCGCTCTCAGCATTAATCTACCCTGGATCGTGGTCTTCACGCTGGAGCCCATCGGCATACTAGGGAGCAAGGCGCAGGTAAGGCTAATTAAAATAAAATCATATGAAATTTGAAGTAAATCAAATTTAATAATGTTTTTTATTATTCTCTGGAAGTATTTCGGTATTTAATTATTGTTACAGTTGTTTCGGCGTTCAAAGTTATTTCCAAACTGTAATTAGGCTACTTTGCGAGGATAATTAAAAACTGAAATACTTGCAAAACTTAAAAATAACATTAATAAATTTGATTTTATATAAATTTTGTTTAAAAAAATTAAATGGAGTTCTATCAATTAAACACAATAAAAATTAATACGTATGATTACTGATCACTGAAAAGGTAATCGCCTGTCTATAGCTTGTCCGTCGGCCTGTACCAACACCCCCATGACAATATCAGTAGAGGGCTGAGGGGTCCCTAGACCGCCAATGAATCAATTATTTCCGGAATTTCATCATTCTTTTAATTTATCGTTCATTAATTTATTAATTATTTAACGAACTGACATAATATTTCGGGCATCCAGATAGCCAATCAATTAACTGTAATAAAAAAAAACCTGCTTGCTAAAGGGGGAGAGGGATGTTCGAAGAAGAGTATTTATTATTTTGAAATAATGATAATATTATTACGCAATACGATAAACATAATATTTAAAAAAAGATAAATATTTATTACATATTTTTTAAACTTTACATACGCTTAGAATTTATCAAAATCAAATCAGAAATGTGACCTTTTCCTGACCGTCCTGCGTATGTTTAACAAAATATTTTAAAGTGCCTCAATATAAACTGGGAAGAAATTTTACAAAAACAGACCTTTAATTGTTTCATGAACACTAAATTTAATGTTTTTAAAACGCGAATTACAAAACTTTAGCTATGTTTTTTTCACTTTAAAAAATTAATTTCATATTTAGTAAAACATACGTAGGACGGTCAGAAAACATATTTCTGATTTGATTTAGATAAATGCTAAGCCTACGTAAATTGAAAAAATCTCTTTGGAAACATTGTTTATCGTATTGCGTAATAATGTTATCATTTTTCGAATTACTCAATAATCCTACTTAAAACGAAATGCAAACGAATTTCCATTCCAAGTCGTAGATATTACAAAAAGATTGAAAAAACTTATATGGTACATGGGGAGACCAAGGTTCCAGGAAAAAAATCAGGTTTCCAAGAAGCTAGGCATAAACGATTCCCAGAGATTGGCAACCCTATTTTTAAATAGTTTCAGTTTGTGAAGAATTACTGTTTTTAATACTCGCCAAATTCGCGAATTTTTCATCAAGTTCCCTTTCGTAGTTAACATAATGTTAAATGTACCTACCTTTAAACCTTCAGGCTTTGTCTGAAAGAAGAAACGTACACAAAAACACCTCTGTGATTATTTAGACTGCTTCCGAGCAGAGTACACAGAATAAATATTCCTGATAGGTTTAAAATTCGAGACAGGCATTCAAGATTTATATAAACAACACTGCGGTGACATCTCGGGGCTTTTGTTGAAACTCCCGGGGCACGTCTCTCGAATTCCTTTCAAAGCGAATGAAAATAAAGTAAAGCGACAGAGTTTTATACGAATCGTTTTATCAAGTGAAAGGATCTAAGAAAAACTCGTAATTTGTAAGCGACGGAGTCATTCGTCAGCTT
Organism: Halesus radiatus; assembly: GCA_022606495.2. Lineage (NCBI taxonomy): Eukaryota > Metazoa > Arthropoda > Insecta > Trichoptera > Limnephilidae > Halesus > Halesus radiatus. The sequence goes on along the minus strand of JAHDVE020007333.1, from coordinate 18,305 downwards.
TAAAATCAATTCTCGCACTTTCTAACGTATCGTGCAACATATCTCCGATTTCTACTCGTATTATTTGTAATTATTCTCTTCCGATAATAATTTTAAATTGTATTGTTCCACTACAGTATCGATATGGGCGATATGATGTAATATTACCATACCCTTACCTTTTGAAGCACCCTTTGACAAAGCTCGACCCAACCCATTTGAGTTATCGAAGAAGCAAGGCTTAACTTAACACCTGAGCTAAGACCGTATTACCCGAGTGGAGCTTTATTTCCACTCGAGGTAAAAGCTTCACAGATGCTTGACTGATGGATCACTGGATTATAGAGACAGTTAAGAATCAATTTTTTTTATATACATTTTTTACCGGTGTGTAGGCAGTTTTATATTTTAATATTTCAGCATTGATACCACTGAATTTATAATCGGTATTACTTATTAGATTCGTACGCGCCTTTTCGACGTTGATATTCTTAAACCGGGCGTAATTCCGTTTTATACTTTTTTACCTTTTTTATACTAATTTTAATTTTTATCTCCAGTGCAAAAATCGATCAATAAAAACATAAATATTTTAAATAAATACTCACTCTTCTTTTACCAGTAATCTTATAATAATTAATGTAATATTAATGGGTGAATTAAGTAATATACTTCGCATTCACCACTTTATTAATACACAGATATCTACATGTTTCGAAAGCGATGCTTCTTCGTCAGGAGTATATAGAATACTAAAAATAATAATGTCAATTATAGACAAATGATAAAAATTAGGACACAATAATGTAAGAATAGACAAATTATATAAGATACCATTATAATAATAATAATAATTCTTGAATGATTTGTATAGCGCCATTTTTGTGAAAAATCACCTCAAGGGCGCTGTGATTAGATTATTTAACTAAATATTGCAAGTAGAACACGCCTTGGTCTTTCGTTTAATCTTTTTTTTGTCTTTTTAAAGCCTTTCCCAGAGTGGAAGATACTTTCAGTATCGCCCTGGTGAAAGACCATCGTTCAGAATTGAAACGTTGCTTGAAATGGCTTTAGCCGTGTTTGGTGACCAGATCTGAATAGCCAGGTATTTCCCCACCTTCCTCTTCCCCTTCTCCTTCCCCTCCCCAAAACCTGCAGCCTCAAAAAATTCCCCAATTGGGGATGCCATAGTCTCACAGGTTCCAGATAGTTGGGAGCAGTTGAGACTCTTGTGCGGTATTAATGTAAAAACAAAAAGCCTAAACAAAAATAAAGTATCCTGAAAATAGAGTCCTAAAAAAATGTTTAAAGCACTAAATCTCCTCCTTGCAAACCCCCTTTCCGATGTTTTCGTATTGTTCGTTGTGATAAATTAAGTTTTTTAGAATGTGGCCGTAAAACATTTTGATAATTATGCCTGAAAAATATAAAACACGCATTTTGATAATGTTTTTGCGAGTAAATCGAAACATGCGCCGGTGTTAAGTGGGAATTTCAACCTTATGGCCACCTGCATAAGGAGTCTGTGATTTCATTCGAATTTTAGTGGAGTTTAGAAAACGTTCTATAACTATGTATGATATTAATTTTATTAAAAAAGTATGCAATACATTTCCATGCAGTGTATTCACAAGAGTTAAGAAACTCAGTTCAGTTTTTTTTTTTAATTTTCAATACAACATTTAAAATACACGTTTAACATTCACAGTACATTAACAACATTTACATTACATTATTAGCATTTGTTATAAAAACACATTTCACTGGTACATTATAATACAAGTGTACTTATTACAGAGACACTTATTATAAATACACATATCACTAGTACATTATAATACAAGTGTACTTATTACAGAGACACTTATTATAAATACACATATCACTGGTACATTATAATACATGTGTCCTTATTACAGAGACACTTATTATAAAGACACACCATGTAGTGGAAATTCTTCCAATAACTAATTATTCTCACCAGTTTAATCGATATCTGATTGGTTCTCCATAATATGTTATCCACACTGTTCGCTTTCTAGTAGATGAATCCGTAAAAGTTAATACAGAGAAGCTACTGGGACACATTAATCAATGTCACTATCTGATCACTAGAAGACGGGCTCAAATATTTTCCTTCAAGGCTGGTTGGGATCAATCTTAACACTCGACAACAAGATATTTGATTATTATCTTATACGAGTACGTTACCACCAAGTAAACATTATTATCATTTTGTAGCTACATAATATGCGTACAAGATTATATTATCAATATTTTTATTTGTACAAATCAATAACGTGACCACAACTAATAAAATAAACCCAGAGTGGCGTGTTGTGGGGGGATCCATGTGCCCAAATTTAGCTAATTTTCGTGATTTTTCCCTTAAATTAGTCATTCATTTTCAAATAACTAATAAGCCTGTCAGACAATTGGTCTTTATCAGTTTTGTATCTATATATTTGGTTCCTTCATTTTTATTCACAATTCCTCAATTTTGTTTTTTGTAAAACAAAAAGTTTTTTGTAAAATGTGTGGTGTATGATTTCCAAGGTTTTAGGAAATTATTACGATCGATACCAATGACAAGTTTCTATGGAATATCTAGTGAGTAATTATAATACATTTTACCGGGCGGGATTAGTACAATATGCAAGGGAATGATACACGATAAAGAAAAATGGTACATTTGTAAATGCTGTGTGTTTGTGTGTATGTGAGTTTTGATTGCGTATGGATTAATGACGGTAGGGAGTCAAAAATATGTCAAGAGAAGGATTACACAGGTCTGCAAAAAAAAAAATTTTACGGCTGCGTGTGATATGTTTGCTGAATTATATATTTTAAAGGTCAAAGATTCTAAAAATGTCTTTCGCAACATCCCATATCGTATAGATTTTTTGCAAAATAAAAATAAAAATGATTAAAACACTTATTTATTACAATAAACTAAATATATTATATTAAAAAAATTAAAAATATTTAAAAAAAAAACAATTTAAAGGTTGCGGAAGTCGAGTTAAATACAAAAAACACCTTTCAAATTATATACATAGCTATCGCCTGAACGAGTAGCTAAAGGTGAAAAATAGTGCGAATATCTAAAAATTAAGTAAGTTCATACCTACTTATGTCTTTTAGCACGAATGGATTACAAAATGGCATGCATATACAATAATGAGTTGTTTTCAATTTACTAAAGGTGAGTCGCAGATAAGTCGACGGTGGAAATAAAAAAAATGTGATACCTATTATTGATAACTGTTATTCACTCACCTTCCCGAAAAGGATTCAGAACCCATCGTTTCGTTACATTTTCCCTTCAATGGTCCTAGTACAATTTCTAAAAAACGTGAGGCACGCTGCTCATTGTGCGCACCTTTTATGCGCTTTTCACGATAATTTTTTTATTTATTTATCGCTACCATAAAAACATCGTGTCTAATAATATGTTTCATATTTAAAACTCACCCAGTGCCAGTGTTACGAAAAGTGTAAACACAAGAAGCAGCAGTAATTTACTCGGCATCGTCATCTTAGTAACTTCACTACTGCAACTAAAATAGAAACTTCAACTGTGGAGCTTATCGGGGCCCTCTCTCTGGTAGACCACAAGCTACTGCTCAAGTACGTTCTGGACTGGTACTTATGTTGAAACAGCTTTCCATATTTTGCTTTATTCAAACACATTAATTATAATAATGTCATGCAATTAATTGACATCGTCTTTGCTGATGTTCAAACAGTGGTTGATTGAACATTTTTTACCATCACTAATTATTATTTCCAAGTGATTATTAAACGAGTATTTGTACGAATTCAGTAAAAAGGAAATTTTGTATTTTACATACCGTTCTACCACTGGGTGATCCGTTGTACCCTTTCTTTTTTTCGCGCAAGAGTCCCAACTGCTCCACAGTGGTATCCCCAATTAGGGTATGTTGCGAGTCTGAAGGGAATGGGGAAAGGAAGGAGATATATAATTTTTTTACATTAACTCGTACCATCACATTTGAGGAGAGGAAGGAGTGAACATGAGTACTGAAGAGACCAATGTTGTAGGAGGGAGGAAACACAGAGGCCGGAAAATCGTTCCACAACAGGGTTGTTGAACTCAAGAACAAATCGTATAAACTACACGTTCTCTTGTGACAAATGTCAACCGAATTAAAATGGGGGACGCGCATTTAGCGTGTTTCCCGACCATATACTAGTGCTAAACGGATCAATGACGCTACGTCCTCAGAGCACTTTCCATTGAAATACTTAGGACAGGATTCCCATCTGAAGATTGCAATCCATTTGTTAAGATATGGGAATCAATTAAACGATCGCCCGTTTTTGCACAGAGTCAAGTGTTTTTTTCCAGTATTTTTAGGCTCCAAATAAAAGGTGACTGCCAAATTCTACAATGGGGGGCTCTTGCGACTTGTACAGGGTCAACAGTTGTGTACTATTAAAGTATCTGCGAGGTCTGTACAGTTGAGGGAATCCACCACTTTCCAAACCGTTTTAAGGGCCAGATGAGTCCCTCTATCGGTTCTCTCATTAAAACTATACTTTTTAAAAAAAAAACGAAGCTACGTTCAAATCATTTTTAAAGCCCCCGACTGTCGCTATCCGGTACAGCATAATTTTATAAATTCCAAATTTCATACACGTTGTTACATAACGCAAATACCCTATAAATACTAGCCACTCGTTAGGTTAGCACCCCTAGCGACAAAAGGAGACATCACTCTTACGCGGCCCCCGGTTCCGCCCGCACGCTCTCAACGCGGCACTCTCTCTGTGGACTCGGCCTTGTCAACATCCTCCCCGAAGTGCACCATCCACCATGGACCTGGCAATGGATTATTACCCGGACACACGACCGACGACCGCCATTCCCAACCGTGAGCTGTATCTTGGTTATCCCCATTTCATTGTGTTGTAATTCTATTTCGAGTCACATTTAACAATGCCGTTCGTAGAGTATTTCAGAGAGAACTTGCCCGTAATATTATTTGTAATATGTAGGTTAGCCTGTTCCCCTTGTGTAATCTTACTATGTCTGTGCCCTTTTTACCGAGTAAACCACTGATTTCTGAAAGCATCTGAGTGTTTTAATTGATAAAGCCTCGAGTCACAATCCCCAATTATAAGACTGCCTGTCGATTCACGATCCTGAAGAAGAGCTCCGAGGCCTGCCGATGATGAGCTAGTCGTAGGTCCCGAGCCGAGCTCCCTGGAAGAAAACCTCTCTCAGGGTAAGCACACACACACACACACACACACACACTGTCTCCCGCAAATTCACCTTCCCAACCTTCCTCCACACCTTCTCCCGCATTCCCGCATTCCCGCATTCCCCGCACAAATACATATCATTACACTGGCTTCCCAACGTCGGTGCTTTCTTTGGGAATTGGAACAGACTCCATAAATTAAACTTGCCGCAATTATTCTCGTTGCAAACATAGTTCCTGCTCATAGGATGCTTTCAGAATTGGTATAAATATCTCTTATTGTATTATATCTTCTCCCTGTAAATTTGTTCCCACAGCAATTTTTCTAGAATCATTTCTAACCATGTTCAAAAAACCGTTAAAAAAACGCGCCAGATTGTTCTAGAAACAATCTCGAGACGCTTGACTGAAACCGTTAAAAGACGCGCCAAAACGTTCTAGAACATTTCATATCACGTGACGCAACAATCGCATCGGGAACGTTCGACGAAGCGCGGCAGAATTCGGGAATATTCGGCCGAATTCTTTTTTCAACCAAACTCGTTTGAAGTTCGTTTAAACAATCTCCAGACGCGGCGCGTCGTATCAATATCAAGTTGGCAAGATTGAATCTATACCAACTTGCAAATTAACAGAATAGGCAACTTTACAGTCCCTCTTTTATTTTTCTCAAGTTGCCTAGATCAAGTCAGCTGATTTTTGACAGGTCCATAAACAAACAACTCACGCCGTCCCTTACGTTGCTATCGGCTTTGCAACAATTAAGTTATTTTCGATAAATAAGATCGCAAACACACCATTAAGTCCTTTTGTCCAGTAAACAACAGGTACAAATAATTTACAACAAGGATTACCTACTTCCATTTCCTCAAATAATTCTCGCAAATATGTAACATTGTGTTTACATATTGTATTGATACTTTATTAAGTGATTTAAAACCCTCTGACAGTGACTTAATAATAATAAAATAAGCCAAAGACAATTAAATCAAGTGATACTTTAAATTTATAAGTTAAAACTATTACGCCAGTGTTTCTAAGATAATAAACTTCAAATAATTAATGACGAATTTTTATCTCTTTTCGAGTTCCTCTTTTTTAAAAACAATAAACAAGGAAGTGATTGTCAATTACCGGTTCCCTAAATCCAATTACGGGCCTAGTGTCAATTAACCTCAAGTTTCAACAAGTGTAAAGTGATTTTTTTTTTTTTTTTTAAAATTACCGTTTTCTAAACTAGAATCTTGGCAAATTTTTCAAGTTTTAAGTAAAAGTTACAAAAGTGAATAGTGAAATTTAAAATATCATCCCCCTAAACAAATCCCTGGCCAATTTTTGTTAAATTTCAAACACTTAGAAAAACCAGAGGTTCTCAACTTTTTTTTTCTAAGTCTCAAAAAATTTTTTTTTCTTCTCTCTCCTTTTTAAATTTTAATTTTCAAAATGGAAACCACACCTGCCTTGGGTATCATCGCCAACATACACCAATCAAACAAAGACACAATTCTTCAAGCATTGCGCGACAGAAACCTGTCTCCACAAAACAAAACTAAGAAAGCTCTAATAAAATACGCACAGCTTTTCAACACAAAATACATCAAGGCCCAGCCCTTCAATTCCATGCAGCCCGGTGAAGGAGAAATCATTCCTCAAGAATACATAAATACCATCTCGGTCACAGAGGAATTAAATATAAACTACGACCAATTTCATCATAATGGAAAGTCAACCACTCCACACTTACAAACCTCTGTCTACCCTCGAAGATTACGTTTGGAAACTGGACTGAGAAGAATCTCAGATTCAGTATACGCTCCATCTGACATTTATGTCAAATACAACATGAAGGACATCTGTAAAACTGGAAATATGAAAACAATAGAAACCATATCCCATATTGACTCATCCATACCCTGTTGGCAAAATCAACAATTGCCACATGTTGCGAATGTCGCAGAAACATTCACTATTTAACATGTAAGAAAACCTTACATTTTTGGAAGTTACATTAGTGTCAGGTGTAATACTTTCCTTTTGTAACATAATTGTATATAATCAATCGTCTGTTTTGTTTTTTCAATCTCTGTTTTTCACTCCTCATCTTCACTCACGTCGGACATTTTTTTTCTCCTTTTTTTGAAACTGATCACATCAAAATAAGGAAATCACCTTTGTTGTCGGTAATTATTTCTGGGAAACGTACCCAGAGGTGTTACCCTACCCTCTCACTTTAACAACGTTTCCGTCCCATCATGTCATGTGTAAATATTCAATTCATCTCTGTGTTTTGTCTTTACTTGTGCACCCTTTTGTCATTTTTGTTTGTTCAAATATCTCACTCCTCGAGAATACATACGTACAAAAGTCATTGACTTTTGTTACGCACCCAATTACAGTAACCAAACTCTGGTTAGGATTTTCAGTCATATGCAAGTGTAAATTCCCGCTGTGGTATCAACATTCTGACTCGAAAATCACACCTGTTGAACGAAAGTTATAACGGGTAAATGTTTTGTTTTTTCAATTTTTCCAAAATTGAATGGCGCTCACCCTAATTGCTCTTTTAATTTTCCCATTTTTCAGAACTCGACACTGACACGTCAATTCTGAAAAACGTCATTGGCATAATGAACAATCTTAAGATCGGTTCCCCTCACTAATGACAATACTTTGTATAACTATCGCCTCGTTATTCCAAGTATGTAAAACCTAAAGTGGTCTTGAATAAGCCATGGTGATATGTTTCTTGTTAGGTTCATGTCTTGTATTGTCCCTAATTCATTTTGTGCTGCGTAAACTTAGCCCTATAACTAAGTCATCACAGTAACTCTCTGGCAAAAGAGTAAGTAAAACCAATTCGGTCTCTTCTGCAAAATACCTTGCTCTGTGTAAGTAAATATTTTACCATCACGTTGCCCCCTCGTTACAATTAGAGTTTTTTAAAACCATTTAGGTCTCTTTTGTACTTGTTTTTGTATTATTTAAAATGTACATTTTACGCCGTGTTAAGGACTGTTAATTCAATCATTAAATATATGGTATTAATGTTAACCTCGCCGTCTGTATTGAAATGGGTACCTTTGGAACGTAATTGTTGTATTACATGATACGTGTGAACGTTAAAATATCTACCATGATACGAGGAGTCGTCATAATCACTCTTGTTGTCAACTATGTTGACATTTAGGTAAATTCGTTTCATTAAATTGTCATAAATTCCTAATTTTTTTTACCGTCTTTTCAATACTGGGCACCCTTGCAAATCGTTCAATTTTGCGCGATACGTGGAGACGTAATAAAACTCACCATGATACGTGGAGACGTAATAAAACTCACCATGATACGTGAAGACGTTATAAAACTCACCGTGATTCGTGCGAACGACATAATATCTTTTGGCTTTTCTTGAAATAAAGTTTGCCACATTTGTTGTCTATCGAACTAAATGTTTGATATTTTGTGATACTTGTATTAAACTTGTAACTCGTTGTCTAGGAAACGATTAAGAAAACTCCTAGGTTTGTGAAATTTGAACAAGGGTCTGTCATTTTCCCACAAACGTGTAGAAGATTAAAACGACCCCTAGCCTTTCGCCTAATACACGCGAAAGACTAGTTCTGTATAACTGTGTATGCTGTAATCATCATTCATTTTTACAAATGTAATGAGTCCAGAAACCTGCTATTTACTTTCCTTCATTCTCCCCAAGAGATTGAACCTGGACTCTAGCCAGATCACAGCAGATTTCTGTACTCAATTTCCTTGTCACCCAAGTGAAATAAATGATTCATGTATTTGGAAATTGTACGTTACGCTCTCAGCATAACGTCTGTCAAATAGGTCAAACCTCATCCATGAATTATTTTCCCAACTCCACCCTCAAATATCTTACCTTGATAGTAATATATTGTCACCGCCTCAGCGATTACATTGACCACAAAGGGTCAACTGCTTTCAAGTGAGATATGTGTAATTATGTACAAACCTCAGTTCTTGTATCAGTGGATATGTATTCAGTGCTACTGCACTGAATGGACTATATATTGTCACCTTTGATGCTGAATACTGGTATTTGTATATAATTTAAGACTTTCAGCTCAGTTGTTTATTTCCTTTTTTGTTCGTTCTCTCTCTCTCTGGAATGCTCTAAACGCGGTTAACCTACGTTCTTTTCTCTCTTACAACACACTTGTTTCTCTCCAAACTTTTGCATCATTGGTCTACCAGGCAGGTAAACTTCAAGAATTTTGTTTTAATAATAATTTCCCCCCTGGACTAAAAAGAAGCCGAGCAGCCTTCTTCATCATCAGCCCAGCAGCCTTCTTCATCACCAGCCTAGCAGAACTTCACCCCATTACCACAAACTGTCACGGAGGCTCATCATCTTCAACCACAAACATAAAAACACCCGACCCTGCTTACCATAATCAAGCTGGAGTCGTACGTGTAGTTGCGAACCAAGTTGTCTCATAATACATAGACACTTTCAAAACGACCTTTTGGACATGTCAGTCCTAGGCCCGTTCCAGTTCATCAATAGCCAGCTGCCGTCTTTTGTCACGCTAGACATAGACTCATCATTGTCTTGCATACATTATCACTACCAAGACACGTTCCAGTTCATCAATAGCCAGCCGTCGTCTTTTGTCACGCTAGACATGGACACAACCCTTATCTTGTACACCATAACTGTCAAGACTTACCAACATTGCCGCCGCGCAATATTCACCATATACAACCACTTCACCTTGGAACATCATCAACCACATTCCTGCCTCGCCACCTGGCATAAGGAATCCTCTCTGGCTCATCTCGCAAACCACAAACCATTTACTGCTGTTTATTTCTCCAAACCTCTGTGATGGTAACTCTCCACCGAACTTTTGTTTTTACTTGACCCGAGTGTTATCTCAAAAGGGTCAGGTTACAGTGAGGTCATAACATAAAACCAGTAAACCCACGTCGCACCACAACGCAAAACCACTCCGAAACTTAGCTTACAGACCAATGATAAACCATAGAGCCATTTTTTTTTTTTCTTGTTTCTATTCAGCATAACCATGTATTTTTGTTTCTATTCAACATAACCATGTATTGTTATCACTGTTCTGCATAACTATGTATTATTTTGTTGATTTTAGTGCATAATCATGTATGTTTGCCCCATCACTCACATTGTATGTAATTCACCCATCTCTAGTTTATAAGGATAGCTAGACCTCTCTCTCTCTGCTTTCTCAACCTTGTAACAACGGTGCATTTTAGAGGATTTTTTTAGTCCTACAGCTTCATTACCACGGCGCTTTTTTTCGTGACATGGGGGAATGTGTTACATAACGCAAATACCCTATAAATACTAGCCACTCGTTAGGTTAGCACCCCTAGCGACAAAAGGAGACATCACTCTTACGCGGCCCCCGGTTCCGCCCGCACGCTCTCAACGCGGCACACTCTCTCTGTGGACTCGGCCTTGTCAACATCCTCCCCGAAGTGCACCATCCACCATGGACCTGGCAATGGATTATTTCCCGGACACACGACCGACGACCGCCATTCCCAACCGTGAGCTGTATCTTGGTTATCCCCATTTCATTGTGTTGTAATTCTATTTCAAGTCACATTTAACAATGCCGTTCGTAGAGTATTTCAGAGAGAACTTGCCCGTAATATTATTTGTAATATGTAGGTTAGCCTGTTCCCCTTGTGTAATCTTACTATGTCTGTGCCCTTTTTACCGAGTAAACCACTGATTTCTGAAAGCATCTGAGTGTTTTAATTGATACAGTCTCGAGTCACAATCCCCAATTATAAGACTGCCTGTCGATTCACGATCCTGAAGAAGAGCTCCGAGGCCTGCCGATGATGAGCTAGTCGTAGGTCCCGAGTTCCCTGGAAGAAAACCTCTCTCAGGGTAAAAACACACACACACACACACACACACACACACTGTCTCCCGCAAATTCACCTTCCCAACCTTCCTCCACACCTTCTCCCGCGTTCCCGCATTCCCCGCACAAATAGATACCATTACAAGCTATATAAAGGTTGTGCATCACTGCTCTACAATGTGAGAGCTTGCATTATGCACTCCCGCTTTAAGATGAAAATATCCCTGTATGCATGGTACCGCGTACTTGTTAACAGTCTCTCGGGAATGATTTTATATTCTTGTACAATAATCTCGTATATGTTCTCTTTTCCTAGTACTCAACCTGTACCATGTTCGCGAGAAGATACCATTTTCTAAAATAAAGCGGACAAAGTGCCTTTGCTGGGTAGAAATCGCAAGCCCTCGAATAATAATAATAATAATACTTGGACGATTTATATAGCGCCGTTTTTGTGAAAAATCACCTCACCTCAAGTACCTAGTTGAGACTGAAATAAAAGTCTGTTTTTACAGGTCTGCTTTCAATGCATCATTTGTGTGATTCCTTATCTGGTTTGTTTAAAAATAAAACAATAACTTTGTTTATAACCACGAGAATTTTATTTTATTTTATTATGACCGACCGGTTTCGCTTAATATAAGCATCTTCAGGGTACAAAAATTAAACTGATCAAAAATACATAGTGTGTGTCTATATATACAAAATAGAATAAGCCAGAACATAACATAGAACAAAGATAAAATGAGATAGCATGAAATAGAAATCTGACATAATAACAGAGAGAAAGAGACAGAAGTGTACATAATGGAATATCAAGGAATACCTGAACAGGTGATTATGTGATACTGGGAAATTTTACGAGATTATAGGAAATATAACTAATATTGGGCTATTGGACACATTTAGTTGATTATTAAGAATTTTATTTTTGGTTATAACTGCTTTCTTTATTTCGAGTGATTCTGAATTATTTAATCTGTTTCCATGGCCATTTTTATGAAGAATATTAGCACCGGTACTTTGAATGAAGGTATGATCTTTATCAATAAGGTGATTGGCGAATTCCAAAAAACCGTTATTATTTAAGCATCTAAGACGTTTTTTAATTCTAATATTGACATTGCGTGTTGTTTTGCCAATATAGAATGCTGAACAATCATTACAATCTACTTTATAGATTCCCGAGTGACTAAGCTTGTCATCTTTATCTTTTGAGTTGATTAAAAATTTACCTAAATTATTATTTGTATAAAATGCTGGTCTTAATTGAGGAGGAAGATTTTTTACACCGCAAGAAGAAAAGTTATTAATGAATAAAATACGCCGCCATTTGTAACTAAGATTGTTAAAACTGTTTATTTTATATGGATTAGCGAATAAGAAGTTCTTGGTGGCTATTTGTTTTTGTTTTTTACTGAAAATTGTATTAATTAAATCGGACACATATCTATTATTTATCGCTATTTTTTTAATTAATGCTAGTTCGTTGGAGAAATTAGTATTTGATAATGGTATCGTGACCAAACGATGGACCATTGAATGAAACGCGGAGTGTTTATGAGAAAAGGGATGATTATCGAAATGACAATCTGGTCTCCTTTAATGGAAGCCATCTTCCCAACAAGACCAAGGGAGCAGCTCAGGTATGGAGGCTCCATCGAAGATAGAGTAAAGTTAGCCTCTCAAAAGCTGGGCGTATTGTATACAGCCCGCAGATACTTGAATAGTACACAACTGCTGACCCTGTGCACATCGCAAGTGCGCCCCACTGCAGAATTTGGCAGCCACCTCTGGTCGAGAGCCCCAAAATATCTAAAAAACCGTTGACTATGTGCAGAAATGGGCCGTCCGCTTGATAGATTCGCTTATCTTAACAAACGGATTGTTGGTTGGCGAACATACGGAATATGAAATTCGATAAAAATGTTGCAAGAATAAAGCTCAAGTTCTTCACGAAACTTATAAAAATACTGTACGTTTTGGTTTTAAAAAAAAATGTTGTATTTTTATAAGTTTCTTGAAGGACTTAAATAAGCAGTAATTTTTTTTCAATTTCATGATTCGTGTGTATACCCACCAACAAACAATTCATTTCAATATTTAAAATTATTACGCGCTAAAAGGTTTTTTTTTCTAAGATATTTAAATTAGCACCATCTGTTTAGTCTTATGTTTCTCTGGTTCAAATAAAACAAAAAATATCACTGTTCACTTCTACATCTGAGACTAAGGCGAGCGGTTTCCTGTATAAATCCCTAAATAATGTAATAGACTGCCCTGAACTCCTATCTCAAATTAACCTTAAATACTATCAAAAAGTACCCCCCCTACACTAAACTATCTTACGCACTAAACAACAAAACAAATGCTGCAGCAAATTCACCAATTTCCGGTGTTCTCCAAATATTCAATAATCTTTCTTCGAACTCAAATCTCTTCAGATTTTTCGGCCCCCAACCGTCAATTAAAAAAAAAATACTTGTAACTTAATCAATGCGTAATCGCAACTCTTCACTACATATTCTTTCACACACGCACACATATACTATATACTATACACATTTTTCATTTATCGTTTTATCTTTACCCTGTATCATTCCCCAGCGTATTGCACTAATCCCACCCGGTAACATGTATAAAACCGCTCACTAGACATTCCATAGAGACACGTCATTGTTACCGATCCCTGTAATAATTTCCTTTATAAGTTGTACACCACTCATTTTATACGTGTACTGTTGGTTGGTTGAGACCTAAATATTTCAATTTAATAACTTATATTATTATCCTTATTTATTTTCCATATTTTTGTATGTTTGCAAAGTTCTACCCGAATATATTTTCAATCTAGATTGTGTTTCGGAAATCATCATATTCTTGAATTTAAATGTGGAACCCATAAAAATGTTGGAAAATAATTAAGTCTTATTAGCTCAATTGTTGAGTCTTCTCCCGATAAGATAGAGGATCTGCAGTTACGACCGTTACGTTTATTTTTATTTTCTGTGTCTTTTTCTGTTTATGTTTCTTTGAGATTTGTTAATATTAACTTCATCATTGATTAGATATTACAATGACGTTTATAGGCTGCAATAAGTTATTCCAATAAATTGTAGATAGATTTATGTTAAAAATTAATATTTGAACAGGTTTCTAACACTTCGAAAGACTATAAATGTTATTTAATCTTATTTGGAATTATATCATTGGTAAGGTACGTAAGGTCGTATTATGAACTTTTTAAATAGCCAAAGTTTTTTTTCCATTGCTTCCTGATTCGAATATTAGTAATAGATACGTGTGGTGCTATGAAGCACTTTCATTTTATTGCTATTATGGTTTAGTAAAGTTGTGAGACAGGTGAAGGAAGGGTCTCTAGGAAAAGACTATTAACGATCACCACCCAAAAATACACTCTTTGCAGGTTGCTAACTCAATAAATAGTACGAATGATTCATCTGTAAATTCTATACTGTGGTATCGAACGTCTCTACAGAGTGGATCAATTTAAACAGATAAAACAAAATTAAAATTTTTGCACAACACGTGCAAATAAACAGCTGCGAGCCACCTGCCTATATTTCATCATAAACAAGTCAAGATTGGACCATAACAAATAACACCTGCAAGCCACCTGATTATATTTCGTCGTTAACAAGTCAAAATTGGACCATAACAATAAAAGCTGCAAGCCACGTGCCTGTACGATTATTTCATGGTTAACAAGTTCGGCCCTATAAAAATATATGGCTGGAGTGGGAAAGATACCGGTACGTGCTATCTTTCCCACTACAGCCGTGGAACGAACAACATCTCCACCCGCCGCTTCCAGACAAGAACAGTCTTCTATTCGCTCGGAGCAACGACATCTCCACTGGTAAACTACCAAACACCTTTCTCAAGAAGATTCGCAAATCACAAGTCGTGCGTCCCTGTGTGCCGATGCCTAAATATTTACACTATTTTTTTTGTGCGGTCATTACACGTCTCGTAAAACTGTAATCAGGACATTGTATAAGATTTCAAAAGACAATAATCCTAAATCTATACTCTTTTAAATTCTATTGAATTTTAGGTAAAACGTTCCAAACGGCTTTCACTAGTTTCAAACTGCAGATATTTTCAAACATTTTGCGTTTTATTTAATAAAATTTAAAGATTACAGTTTGAGGATTTTTGTTTCTTGATGCCTTATACATTTTTCTAACTACCCCGTATATAATTTAGAGGTAAATCAATTGTGGTATTGCTTGAGTAAGCAACCTGCAAAGCGATGTTTAGAACCATTTTGAGTGCTCTCCCTTAATGCGGGTCTCGATACGAGTGATAATCGGAGAAACGACTCGCTTTAATGCTGCCGTCATCAACTGAGAAGGGCATTTCTAATACATTTATCCAACGCATTTAATTAAAGCATTTATAAAATAATTGGTGAAAATAGATTTAAACAAAAAATAGCTGTCATAAATTCATTTAAAACTCTATTAATTTTATGACGGGGTATTAATCCGGAGGCTGCAACCTCATCATATTCATGGCAACCCTCCACATGAATAAGGCTCATACTTGGTTTCGCGACAAGAACAAGATATGGTAATGTATGCACCCTTCCATCTTAATGAACGCATTAATTGTATGACGTCATTATACCCGACACTTTGCCTGACAACTCCTGGGAGGATGATGGTGAATTAATGATGCATCATTAACGCCAGCCGCGATGTGGCGCGACGCACGCAAAGCACTTAGTGGCAGGTAAGATTCGCTAGAATACTAAGATTAAAACACCTACATTGAAATAATATTATTATATTTATACCATATTTGTGGTAATGTTATTTCTTTTTTCTACATTCGAGCATTTCCGGGTTTCAAATAACCAGACAGTATTTTAAAACCTCCAAAGAGTAAAATGTTCCATTTGCAATGTTGGTGGACAAATTCAGGATCGAACTAATGAAGGAGTGGGAACCTATCGCATTGGTGCACTTGGCTACTAACCGATCGACAGACTATATACCTACGTATTTGTTATATTCAGAACAGATTATAAATTAGTGTAGGTCAAAAACCTATCGAAAACGCACATTTTTTCCAAAAAAACTGTTATTTTTTTTTGAGTTCTTATTCAAATCAAAAAATTGCCTAAAGCTTTACTATTTCAAATGTGCAAAAGACAACAAAAATTGTCTAGGTAGGTTGGATTTTTTTTAATTGTCCTAACTAAACTTTTTTAACTAAATTCGTTTCATAGCAACTTTTAAGCCTGTCATGCAAATTATTTTTTTCAAATAAACGTCACGAAAAACATTAATCTCAAAACGTTAAGTTTGGACATGATTAATCAAGTTAAGGGTCTAAAAAGATAATGTTAAAGAGGGGTACATACCTACTATTAGAGAATTAAAAAAAAACATGTTTACGTATCGTTACTGCAAACCTATGAGACTTATATCACACCATTCATCATCCTGAAAAGCCTTTTAACGATGGCAATAATCCTTCATTGGTAGAAATATTAAATTTATTAATACAGATTCCTAATGTGCCCCAATGGATGAAATCGCTAACGGATTTAAACGGCCAAAAATTCTTCGGAAATGGTGTTTAAACTCGGAAAATTATATTTAAAAACAAAATCATTTTTCAAAAAGCTCTGGATCAGATTTTTTCATATCCCGAGATGAAAAATAATATCTAAGACCGTTTATAATTCCAAACCGCCATGAATACGTTCTCTTCCCATGACACTGTGTGATGAGGGTCACGTTGAATCACGGCGTGTCTTTTTTTATATTTCACATTAATCCACGTCGATCATTTTACTCAATCTATAACTCATGTAAGCAGAAAAGGGTTATAAAAATACACTATTTTTGGGTGTGGTTAAGTTATGAGAGTTTTATTTTAAGAAGAGCCAATATACTCACAATATTTAAAAAATATATTGGCGAAAGCTGTCAATATATTGTGGCTTGCCATTCGTAAATTAGGTGAAAAATATTTTATTTCAATTGTAGACGCCTTTTGAAAGGACTCTTTCTTCGGCAGGATTAAAGAAAAGTTATACTAACAACAAATAAAAGTTACACCTCTGAGAAACAAGAAAACTAGGTTTTTGCGTAAGTAATTGATTGACTTAACTGTCTTTATTTATTATTATTAAAACCCTGCAATGTTTGCGGTTTCATAAAGATATCATTTTTATTTACAGATGCGGGAAATTTTCAAAAGTAATATGCCCACAGTGAATACACACAATCTACATTTTTAATATGCCCATTTTTTAAACTGTACTGTCCTGTGTTTATGGTTTTTTTTATGTGGAAACTTGTAAAATAATATTTGCGTCTTTAAGCCCTAAGGTGAGATTTTCGGTAGATTACTTCTACGAGTTTTTAATAAATTAAAATCAGACTAAAAAAAAAAACAACGAAAAATGTATACATAATTATTCGCAGTAGGATTTAACGGAAGACTTCTCGTCACAGGGTTCGATAAAAAGTATCTAACTTTAAAAAAAAACTCTATTGTAATACGATATGCGTGCTCTGAAAACTTATTTAATTAAAATTTTAGTTCTACTTCCTTATTTTCCTGCTCACATTCCTTAAATCGCGACTCTCTTGCTTTGGTTTATTACACTGGCAGATAAAGAGAATACAAAATTTTAAATGTGCACAAAATCCGCTGGAAATTTAGGTACCAATTCTTTTTTTTTATTCTACGTGCAAGCCTTTTTCTACCCATTCCTGAGTATTGGACGTTTTTTTCAATAGTTTCCTATCTTAGGTAAGCGAAAAAAAAAATGACTCGTTCACCTTTTAAAACTTCGTTCCATCAAACGGATTGCTTTCCTGGTGGCCATTCCTCTTTTGTCACCAACTATATATTTTCTTAACATATGAACTACATGAATAAAAACAAAATGTAGACCAAAAAAGGGGTGTAAGAAGAATATATTACGCGAATGTGAATGGAAAAAAAGCCGGGAACTTCCGAGGAAGACATGGCAATCAAATACTTGAGTTGGGCCATGTCAGAAGTCGGAATAATAGAAGAGAATGTATGAGACGATGTATGAATGTGAATGAAGCAAGAAGTGTATGCCAAGATCGAGTTGTTTGGCGGTCGTCCTCTACGCCTACCCCCGCGGAGAAAGAGCGTGATGGTTAGTTAGTTAGTTATTTATTTTCGTCAATAT